>UESW01003868.1:1100978-1141354 GCA_900491605.1 Calamus simplicifolius | reverse complement strand
CTCCCGAGTCCAGCCCATCAACTTCAGGCATTCTGGACTGAAGGCTGGTGACAAAGCACTGTCGAGCCATGGTTTGGCTTCCCTGGACAACACCAACTCCCCGCCCGTGGGGAATTTCATAGATAGGTGTGGGATGGAGACAACGGCTTTGAGGGACATCAGGCCGGGTCTCCCAAATATCGCATTGTAAGGCGACCTAAGCTTGGTCACTAGGAAGTCCGTGTGAACAGTGGCCACAAGGGGCCAGGTTCCTGCCCGAACCGTTAGTGTCACGACCCCTTCTGGGACGATAACGTCGCCGGTGAACCCCATAAGGGTGGAGTCCACGGCTCGGAGGTTTCCATGAGCAATTTCATCTTGGCAAACACATCAGGTACAGAACATTCACGGAGCTTCCACTATCAACAAGGATCCGACTTACATCATAGTTATTTAAATTGAGAGATACAACAGTGCGTCGTCATGTGGGAACTGTATCCCTTGGAGATCATCGTCGGAGAAGGAGAGCTCACCCGTTCGCGCTTTCTTTGGCCGAGCCTTCATCATCATTTCTGGAGCTCGAGCCGCCGGCCTCTTCAATCATGTTAATGTGGCCGATTACGGGTGGATTGGGAGGAGGAGGAGGCTGCTGAGGCTCGGGCTGGCGATCACCCCCTTGTCCTGGCTCGGGCGCCTCCTGAACTGGTTCAGTCGGCCCCGCTGGATCAGCCTCTCAATTTCATTCTTCAGCTGCCAGCATTCCTCGGTGTCGTGGCCATGCTCCCGGTGATAGCGGCAGTACTTGGTGGGGTCCCTCCGAGTTGGGTTCCCTCGGAGAGGAGTTGGTCGGGGGAGCTGGCGCTCTATCTCCATGAGGATTTGCGCCCTGGGTACAGTGAGTGAAGTGTACCGGTCGAATCGCCTGGGCGGGCTCCGGGAGCGATTTCTTGGCGGCGGCGGGGGAGCTCTTTGGCGACGAGGCGGGCTTGGCTGACGGATCGGTCGGTGCCTGTCCGAACCTTTAGGCTCTTTCTTCTTCGCCAGCTCGGCGCGGGCAGCTCTCCGTGATTCTTCGACCCTGGCGTATTTGTCTGCCAGGGCCATCATATCGGAGAGGTTCGGGGGGTAGCTGACTTCCATCGCCAGGTAGAAGTCGCTCTCCTTCAAAACTCCCCCGCTAGGGCGGACATAGCCACCTCATGATTAAGGTGGTCCACCTCTAGCATGGCCTTGTTGAAACGGCCAAGGTAATTTCTCAAGGACTCCCCCTCTCTCTGCTTAACTTCAGAGAGGGAGTCGGATCTCCGTCGGTGACGGCGGCTACTGACGAACTGGCCAATAAAAAGATGGCTCAGCTCGTCGAATGAATCAATGGAACCTGGTTTCAAGGCGTTGAACCAGGTTCGGGCAGATCCTCTGAGGGTGGAAGGGAAGGCGCGGCAGAGGATCGCGTCTGATGCTCCGTGGAACATCATTATTGACCGGAAGCTACTGAGATGATCATCCGGATCAGAAGAGCCATGGTAGGGCTCGATGGCGGGTAGCTTAACATGGGAGGGAATCACTTCCTCCATGATCCCTTTGGAGAAAGGGATGCCCTGCTCTGCCTTGGGCTGAGGCGGATGAGCCTGCTTGGCGGCGTCCAGCTCCTGACGCATCTTCCAGAGTCTGTCGGCGGATCTCCTCTTCAGATATAAGAGGAGGAGCTGGGCGAGGAGAGCGCAGGGATGGCGTCGAATCATGGCGAGAGGACACCGGAGAGAGGGACCGGGCTCGCCGAGATCTGGGAGGATCCTTGTTGTAGCCACCTCGTGGGACTGGTTTGTCCTCCTTGGGTCGATGCGGGGGGTCCGCGGCTCCATGCGGACCAGAAGAAGAGGTGGCCAGAGAGAAAGGGGCTGCGGCCTCCTCAGGGAGGCGTGGAGCAGGGGCGGTTGCAGGCGCTCCTGAACCAGATGGGTCAGGGCTTGGACCTGCTGGACCAGCGTGGCGAACTGATCCTGGGTCACCGGGATAGCTGGCGGCGACGGGTCTCAACTGGTGGCGGCTGCGGCACCATGCTACTCATCGGATCAGGTCTCTGGGAGGCGACCTAGTCCTGGGCTTCAGAAGTTGCTCTTCTCCGATTAGCCATTGGAGATGTTCTCTTCGGATCGAGATCCTTGTCTCCTTTCTTCAAGTTTTAATGGGACTTGAGGCCCTTCCTCTAGCGCCAATCTGTTGCCGCCGGGATCTGTCCTCCGACTCGGGCGCGATCGGTCTCCTGATCGGGCTTCCTCCTGGGCGGACCTGCACAGAAGTCCTCACGCGAGAGGCGTTGGGGGTGGCCCTCCGCGGAAGACCCTCCGACGCTCAAGTCAGTGGGGATCGACGATCAACAGAAATGAGGAGAAGGATCTCTCTGGGGAGTCCCTCCAGGGGCGGCCAATCGGGAGCTCGTGGGGAGCGCCAACGGCGAAGGGAGGAGGATGAGCAGTGAGTGAGAGAGAGAGTGAGAGTGAGAGTAAGCCAGGAGCTGTATGCGGGGGCTCGTGTGCGCGTACCTGAGAGAATCTGGAGTGTCATATTTATAGGCAATCACCTGAATCTTGAGCGCCTTCTGGAAGGTTCGAAGGTTGTTGGGATACGGAGATGATTCGAATCAGGTTGTTGTGAGGCCGTGGGATCCGTATCTTTTCCGTTGAGGGATCGACGGCTGGGAGAGCTCTTTGATGCCTGAGATCCGATGACTGCGTAGGTCCTAGGCCACTCCTCGATATGATTCTTTGTTTGGGATTCTGTTACACCAGACTTGGGCTCTCCCGCGCCAGGTTCCGCGGAGGTGCATGTCGAGCCATAGATTGCTCGGGGGTGCCGAGCTATGGGTTGCCCGGGGAAGCCGATCCATGGGTTGCTCGGGGGAGCCGAGCCATGGATTGCTCGAGTAAACCGAGCTATGAGTTGCTCGAGGGAGCCGAGCCATGGGTTGCTCGGGAGCCGAGCTATAGGTTGCTCGAGTAAACCGAGCTATGCGTTGCTCGGGGGAGCCGAGCTATGGATTGCTCAAGTAAGCCGAGCTATGGGTTGCTCGGGGAGCCGAGCTATGGGTTGTGATAAACGTATAAATAATTATCATTAAACCTATTAATTAATAATTTAACGTACATATTATTATTTAATATTTTAATATTTTATATAATATTTTAGATAAAATCTTATCAACTTAAAGAGCTCGATTTTAGGGATTTAACGACACAAATGACACTCAAATCGGATTTAAGATGAGCTCGGAATTGATTTTATAAGGATTTAGCACAAATTTCAAAGCAAAAACGGCAAATACTTTGCAGACTTCATCGTTTTCTCAGCCCATTTATCTGTTTCTACCGATTCTTCTCCATTCAAATTCTAACCATTTCCTCCACCAATTAAGGAATAGATTAGATTTGAAGTTATCAAATTGAGAGAATTAAATTCCTTTAGAAGGAATTTGAATTTTATTGATTATTTATCTAGATTTCTTTTGTTATTTTCGTTGCTTCCGCTGCGTTCTCTGTTTTGAAACAGATTCCTCGCCGCGTCAAGGCTGCGTCCGGGGCCTCTACAAATAGCATAAAGGGATTCCAAGGAAGCCATCCATCCAGCGCGCTGCATCCGGGAGATCCTCCATTCGTGAGCTCTGTTCCGTCCATGCCCAGAGCCTGTTCTTCCTTTTTCCTTCCCTGATAGTTTCTGTTCCGTGGCATTGTGAGAAGTCCGTGGGTTCTGTTTCTGTTCCGTGGCATTGTGAGAAGTCCGTGGGTTCTGTTCGTGGCTTGGAGCAAGCGGCCGTCCGTGAAGAGTCTTGTGTTCCATGCGCTGCATCCGTAGCTTGGCGTCTGTGAAGGAAGAAAGACAACACCCGGTTCAGCCTGTCTCCAAACCGTTCATCCCATATTTGGTTAGATGTAGGAAGAATTTGTTGCTCTTTTATTACTATCAGAAATTAAAACTCTTTTATTTTAGATTTTAATATGCACTCTTGGATGTTATTGAAACAAAGTTTTATGCATATTTAATTGTTATTAAATTTTATTTAAGTGAAAATAATTTAGACTGATTTATTCTTAAAAGGGACGGGCCGTGATCTATGGGTACGAGCCGTGCTCTAATAAGATAAACCATATCTTATTATTTTACACTATTAATTATCTACTTAGTTATCTATCTAGTTAAATTTATAAAATTATTTCAAGATAATCGCTAAAGTCCCTATGGAATCGATCCCTTACTCTCGCTATCCTAATAGTAAATTAAGGTGTTTTAATTGTTGCTCTACGACACGCATCAGATTTTTGGCGCCGTTGCCGGGGGACTTAAGTGTGTTATTTTAAAAAAAATTAAAAAAATTAAAAAATAATAAAAAATAATAAAATATAAAAAATAAAAATTATATTAATTTTCTCTTAATTGTTGAATAGTTATTGTCACTTTATTTATTTCCTTAATTGTTAGAATTGCATATTTCTTTTTAACATAAAAATATAAAAAATTTATTACTTTCCTTTTGCCACAAATCCAATTTTAACCTAATCAAATTTTCCTTTTAATTAACTTACCTAAAAAAAACCCTAAAATAAAACCCTAAGACATCTTCCATAAAATATAATTAATTTAAGGAAACAAAAAAATTTATTATAAAAATAAAAATAAATATATAAACAAAATAATTATTTTATTTTCTATGCTATAGATTGACTTAGGTGAATTTATTTTCTGCCAAACTCAAAATCCTTTCATTGACATCTCATAATTTATTAGAAAATTAAAACTTAATTACAAAAATTAAAGAAAAAATAAATAAATAAATAAATAAAACTATTTGCTTTAGAGTCATTGGTAGGGTGTATGCTTAGTCGTCGGTCGTTGCAACCCAACCTTATACCCTTAGATCCTGAGATAGAAAGAACTATTAGAGCAAACAGACTCAGAATTATGGATCCTAATAACAAAAATAATCAACCACGGCAGTTAAAAGAGTATTTCACTCCTTCAAGGTATATCTACTCTCCCTGCATTCAAGTGCCTCCAGTAGAGGCTGCCCAATATGAAATTAAGTCAAGTGTAATCCAAATGTTACCATCTTTCTATGGACTTACAAATGAGGATCCCTACAAACACTTAGATGAATTCTTGAAAATTTGCTCAACTGTCAAAATTCAAAATTTCTCTGATGATGCACTTAGGCTTAAGTTATTCTCTTTTTCCCTAAAAGATAAAGCCAAGTATTGGTTAAATTCATTAGACACTGTTATAATTTCAACTTGGGATCATCTTCAGAGAGAATTTCTTAAGAAATATTTTCCTATAGGAAAAACGAATCAAATTAGAAAAGCCATAACAAGTTTTTCCCAGATAGATGGAGAAATGTTCCATGAGACATGGGAGAGATTCAAAGAACTAATTAAAAAATGTCCACATCATGCTATACCCAAATGGCAACTGGTTCAGTGCTTTTATGATGGATTATCAGAAAAGCATAGGCAAATGGTTGATGCTTCATGTGGTGGGACATTTATGTTAAAAAATGAACATGAAGCTTGACAACTCTTTGAGACATTGAGTGAGAATTCATTACATCATATGTCAGTTGCTCGTCGAGACCCTCCCGTAGAACCTAAAAGAGGTGGAATATATGAAATAGGTCATTCCACAGATATCTATACTAAGGTAGATGAATTATCCCATAAACTTGACCGAATTCTACAAGTTGGAAACATCTCTTCCCCATCTACTCAATTACATGAGGTCTGCATAATTTGTTCGAGTCCAACCCATTCTATAGGTGAATGTCCAGCTGCATACCAATTTCCTGAACTTGTTCAAGAGCAAGCCCACCAAGCCCAAACCCGATTAGCTCCTAGAACAGGAAATGATCCATTTTCAAATACTTACAATCCTGGCTGGCGAAATCATCCAAATTTTTCTTGGAAACCTCAACCTGTAGTCAATTCATCGATCAGACCTAATTACCAAGAAATCAATTTTAGAAACATGCCATATTCATAATATCCAAACATCCCACAACCTCCACCGAATAATCAGCCTACTTTTGAAGACAAAGTGTTACAAGCATTGAAAGGGCTAGAAATAAATACCCAAATCCTTCACTCCCACATACAATCTATTGCAAAACTAGAAACTCAGATAGGTCAATTAGCCACAGCATTTAGTAGAAGGGAGGAGGTAAGTTACCTAGTCAGCTTATCGATAACCCGAAAGGACAATTCATGGCTGAAGGTTCCAATAGTCCTGACAAATTCCCAGAACATGCTAAATCAGTCATGACTCTCAGAAGTGGAAAAGCATTGAACCCACCTGAACCATCCCAGAAATTAGAAGTGGCTAAACCAGAAGAGAGAAGAAATGAAAAAGAAAAGGAATTCAATGATCAAGCAATCATACCTAAAGCCCCATTCCCTAGTGCTTTAGAATCTCCTTTGCCTTCAGATAAGAAGAATATAAAAATGAATGAGATGCTTGAGTTATTTAAGCAAGTCCAAATAAACTTACCTCTTCTCGATGCTATCAAGCAAGTTCCAGCTTATGCTAAATTTTTAAAGGATCTATGCACACAAAAATGGAAAGCCAAGACACAAATACCAAAAAAGATACATTTGACTGAGCAAGTCAGCTCAGTTGTTCAGCAAATAACCCCACCCAAACTAAAAGATCCTGGTACCCGATTATATCATGTGTCATAGGAAACTTCACAATCAAGAAAGCATTATTAGATTTGGGTGCGAGTGTAAACCTTCTCCCAAGTTCAGTATATGAATTATTCGGATTTGGAGAATTGAAACCCACGACAGTAACACTACAATTGGCAGATAAATCAGTCAAAGAACCTCATGGAATATTGGAAGATGTATTAGTAAAGGTGGATGAATTCTATTTTCTGTCGACTTCTTGTGTTGGATATGGAATCTAGTGGTAATCCTAACCAAATTCCCATCATCCTTGGAAGACCTTTTCTAGCTACTGCTAATGCATGCATAAATTGTAGAACAGGTGTGATGGATGTATCTTTTGGAAACAAGAAGATGAGATTAAATATTTTTAATGCTTCCCAAGGACCACCTGTGTATGATTTAAATGAAGTAAATATGATAGAGGAAGTAGTAGATAAGAAATTCCAGAGTTTGATTGATTCGGATCCTTTACAAACATGTCTTACACATTTGGAATAGATGACTTTGATATTGATGAGTATACCAAAGAGATAAACATGTTATTAGAACCACCTAAGATCGACACCATCCCCTTGGACTATAAATATGAACAACTTCCAACTAAACCAAGTCCTTTAATACCATCCTTGGAAGAACCACCCCAACTAGAGTTGAAACCTCTTCCAGATGACTTAAAATATTCATTCCTTGGACCCAATGATACCCTTCCAGTAATCATTGCATCTACCCTAACATCTGAGCAAGAAGATAAATTGGTAGATGTACTTAAAGAATATAAGAGGCGATTGGATGGACAATAGCTGATCTTAAGGGAATTGACCCTTCCGTTTGCATGCACCACATTCATAGTGAAATTGAAGCCAAACCACATAGAGACATGCAACGAAGGCTAAATCCAAACATGAGGGATGTTGTTAAGAAGGAAGTAGTAAAATGGCTTGATGCTGGTATTATTTATCCAATTTCAGATAGCCAATGGGTCAGTCCAATCCAAGTAGTACCTAAAAAATCAGGTATTACCGTGATTAAAAATGAAAAGGGTGAATCAATTCCTACTCGCACATCAACTAGTTGGAGAGTGTGTATAGATTATCGAAAGTTGAATGCCGTGACTAGGAAAGACCACTTTCCTTTGCCTTTTATCGATCAAATTCTAGAACGGCTAGCGGGACAAAGTTTCTTTTGTTTCTTAGATGGATATTCAGGATACAATCAAGTCCCAGTATTTCCTGCAGATCAAGAAAAGGCCACCTTCACTTGTCCCTTTGGAACATTTGCCTTTAGACGTATGCCGTTTGGTCTTTGTAATGCACCAGCCACGTTTCAACGATGTATGATGGCCATATTTTCTGATATGATTGGTCAATTTTTGAAAGTATTTATGGATGATTTTTAAGTCTTTGGTGCATCATTTGATAGCTGCCTCGAGAACTTGACTAAGGTACTGAAGCGATGTATGGAAATGAACTTAATCCTAAGTTGGGAGAAGAGCCATTTTATGGTTCGTGAGGGAATTGTGCTTGGACACATTGTTTCAGAGCGAGGTATTGAGGTTGATAAAGCCAAGGTTGAATTGATCTCAAATCTATCACCCCCAACCTCAGTTAAACAAGTACGATCTTTCCTTGGTCATGCTGGTTTTTATAGACGTTTCATCAAAGATTTCAGTAAAATTTCTCGACCATTGTGTAATTTGTTGACCAAGGATAGTTCTTTTAATTTTGATGAAGATTGTTTAAAAGCCTATACATCCTTCGAACTGCTTTGACCACTGCACCCATTATCAAGCCCCCAGATTGGACCATACCTTTTGAAATCATGTGTGATGCTTTGATTATGCTGTAGGAGCAGTTCTAGGACAGAAACTCAATCGAGAACCCCATGAAATTTATTATGCTAGCAAAACTCTTTCAGATGCACAAATGAACTATACTACCACTGAAAAAGAATTACTAGCAGTTATGTTTGCCCTAGAAAAGTTTAGATCATATCTGTTAGGGTCTAAAGTTTTAGTTTACTCAGATCATGCAGCGTTGAGGCATCTTATATCAAAAAAGGATACAAAACCCAGACTGATTAGATGGATCCTTCTACTACAAGAATTTGATCTAGAAATCTTAGATAAGAAAGGTTCTAAAAATATGGTAGCAGATCATATCTCTAGGATCTCAGTGGAATACAATAAAGAAATAATCAGAGATAGGTTCCCTGATGAGCAATTGTTTTCAATTTCCCATAGCAGTCTTCCCTGGTTTGCCCACATTGTGAATTATTTGGCAACAGGAAAAGTACCTTCCCACTGGACAAAACAAAAAAAAGATAGATTTTTCTTACAAATCAAATATTACTTTTGGGAAGACCCTGAATTATTTAAGTACTGTTTAGATCAGGTGATTAGGCGATGTGTCCCAGAGAGTGAATTAAAAGTATACTTAACTTCTATCATTCTCTTGCCTGTGGAGGACATTTTAGTGGAAAGAAAACTACAGCAAAGGTACTGCAAAGTGGGTTTTATTGGCCAACTCTTTTTAAAGATGCACATGAATTTAGCCATAATTGTCTCCAATGTCAACAAATAGGAAATATATCTCGAAAAGACATGATGCCCCTAAACCCTATCTTGGTTGTAGAAATTTTTGATGTATGGGGTATTAATTTTATGGGCCCATTTCCTTCTCTTTTGGATTTGAATACATTCTAGTGGCAGTTGATTATGTGTCAAAATGGATTGAAGCCATGGCAACTCGAACCAATGATCATAAAGTTGTAATCAAGTTTATTCAGCATAATATCCTTAGTCGTTTTGGATGCCCAAGGGCTATAATTAGTGATGGGGGTGCACATTTCACGAATAGACACTTTGAAGCATTAATGAACAAATATGAAATTACTCATAAGGTAGCTACACCTTATCATCCCCAAACTAGTGGCCAAGTTGAAATATCAAATAGAGAAATTAAACATATCCTTGAGAAAACAGTGAGACCTGATAGGAAAGATTGGTCAGAACGTTTGGATGATGCATTATGGGCTTATCGTACTGCATTTAAAACTCCCATAGGAATATCTCCTTATAGGCTCGTATTTGGAAAAGCCTGTCATTTACCTGTAGAATTAGAACACTGTGCATTTTGGGCTATCAAGCAATTTAATTATGATATGAAAAATGCAGGTGTCAATAGAAAACTCCAATTGAATGAGTTAGAAGAGCTACGAAATGAGGCATATGAGAGCTCAAAAATTTATAAAGAACGAACCAAAGCATATCATGACAAATTTATTAGTAGAAAAACTTTTGAACCAAATCAAAAAGTATGGCTTTACAATTCAAGATTACACATTTTCCTGGAAAACTTCGTTCACGATGGAATGGACCTTTTATAGTAACTCAAGTATTTTCCCATGGAGCTATAGAGCTTAAAGACCCCAAGCAAGGAAATACATTCAAAGTAAATGGCCAACGTTTGAAACCATATATAGAAATTAATGATGGAGAAATTGTTGAATCAATTGATCTTGTGAACCCAACACTATCATAATGAGTAGCACAGTCTGGCTGAAGACTTTAAACTTAGCGCTCTTGGGAGGCAACCCAGTTTATTAGTTATTTTTAACTTTATGTTCTTTTAGTGTGTTCTTTTAGTATGACCAGAGAAAAGCAACAGAAGCAGATTGAAAGAAGATGGCAACAATGAAACTTCCAACCTTCAAATACTCTACCAGGTAGTATCTTTCCTTGTAATTAATTAATTTTTCTTCCATTAGGGACAATGGAAATTAAGTTGGAGGGAAAGAAAAAAGAATAAATCCTCAAGTAAAACTATAATCAGATGTGTACCAAATTCTGTCTCAATTTGAAGTTAATCAAGCAGTCTACTAATGAATTAATGGTTAGATTATTATTATTATTTTTTTTTGAAATACTGAGGAATAAATTATTAAGAAAACCTAATAAAAGGTGTAGGGTTTAGCCCAGAATAATTTTTAGAATAATTTCAGACCCTTCTGACCACTAATCTTAATAGTACAATCTACTTAATAAGGGTATGGGTGAAAATATTATTCAAAAAAAAAAGAAAAAAAATCTCTCTTAAAGTTAATAGATTAGGTTCTTAGCATTTTTCACTGAGTAACCGGGCCCCGTCACCTAAGAAAGTGATGTTGTTCACGTAAAAAGGTGGGAATGTAAAAGAACCTAAATAAAGTTAGTCCTACCTAAAGCCTTTTTAACTCGAGTAAGTAAGTCCGAGGGTGTTTTACACCTAATACCCTAAAACCAATTGGTTTGGGAGCCATTGGCCTAAAGCTCGCTACAAGGGTTAATTAGAAAGCAAGGGGTTAGGACATTGCACTGACTTTACATATAAATAAATAAATAAAGAACCAAAGTACAAAAGACATTACACCCAACCCAAATTAAGTTAGAAGACTTAATCAGAGAAGTGGAAAGTTGGTGAAGGAAGACTTCTATAAATTCTTATGGACTACACTTTATCACTAAAAAAAAAAAAACTTAATAATCCAATGAAGTACTTCCCTTATAATCTAAAAAAAAAATTTTTAAAAAGAACTATAAAGTAACTATCAATTCTTGGATTAGCTTGGTACATATTTCTAAATTTCTTATTTGCTCGAGGACGAGTAAGATTCAAGTTGAGGGGAGTGATAAATGTATAAATAATTATCATTAAACCTATTAATTAATAATTTAACGTACCTATTATTATTTAATATTTTAATATTTTATATAATATTTTAGATAAAATCTTATCAACTTAAAGAGCTCAATTTTAGGGATTTAACGATGCAAACGGCACTCAAATCGGATTTAAGATGAGCTCGGAATTGATTTTATAAGGATTTAGCATGGATTTCAAAGCAAAAACGGCAAATACGTTTTCTCAGCCCAATTATCTGTTTCTGCCGATTCTTCTCCATTCAAATTCTAACCATTTCCTTCATCAATTAAGGAATAGATTAGATTGGAAGTTATCAAATTGAGAGAATTAAATTCCTTTAGAAGGAATTTAAATTTTATTGATTATTTATCTAAATTTCTTTTGTTATTTTTGTTGCTTCCGCTGCGTTCTTTGTTTGAAACAGATTCCTCGCCGCGTCAAGGCCGCGTCCGGGGCCTCTACAAATAGCACAAAGGGATTCCAAGGAAGCCATCCATCCAGCGCGCTACATCCGGGAGATCCGCCGTTCGTGAGCTCTGTTCCATCCATGCCCAGAGCCTGTTCTTCCTTTTTTTCCTTCCCTGATAGTTCTGTTCCGTGGCATTGTGAGAAGTCCGTGGGTTCTGTTCGTGGCGCATTGTGAGAAGTCCGTGGGTTCTGTTCGTGGCTTGGAGCAAGCGGCCGTCCGTGAAGAGTCTTGTGCTTCATGCGCTGCGTCCGTAGCTTGGCGTCTGTGAAGGAAGAAAGACAACACCCGGTTCAGCCTGTCTCCGAACCGTTCATCCCATATTTAGTTAGATGTAAGAAGAATTTGTTGCTCTTTTATTACTATCAGAAATTAAAACTCTTTTATTTTAGATTTTAATATGCACTCTTGGATGTTATTGAAACAAAGTTTTATGCATATTTAATTGTTATTAAATTTTATTTAAGTGAAAATAATTTAGACTGATTTATTCTTAAAAGGGACGGACCGTGATCTACGGATATGAGCCGTGCTCTATAAGATAAACCATATCTTATTATTTTACACTATTAATTATCTACTTAGTTATTTATCTAATTAAATTTATAAAATTATTTTAAGATAATCGCTAAAGTCCCTGTGAAATCGATCCCTTACTCTCGCTATCCTAATAGTAAAATTAAGGTGTTTTAATCGTTGCGCTACGATACGCATCAGATTGCTCGGGGAGCTGAGCTATAGATTGCTCGAGTAAATCGAGCTATGGGTAGCTCAGGAGAGCCGAACTATGGGTTGCTCGGGTAGACCAAGCTATGGGTTGCTCGATTCGCTGGACCATACTAGTTAGCTCGTTCTTTATGGGCGTAGTATAGCGGGCGGAGGGATGGGGCTGATCTTAGCCCCTTCGCACGGTTATCAATGCATTGATGATTTTACCTCTCAACAGTAATCATTTGAATAAATTCCTTATATTGGTCGATCTTGATAGCATTTAATGATAAATGTCTACTTTTGCTAGCAAAAGGAGACTTCCTTTCCTGTTTCTTTTGTGACGGTGATAGTTAAGTCTTACCTTAGGTCGCTATGGAGAAAATCTTCTTTGATAATGGGTTAGATTTTGTTTTTCTCTTCATTTTCTTTGCGGAACATGCATGGAGATAATTACATACACACAAACTTGTTGGGTCTACAGCTGTTGCCTTGAACTTCATAATCAATTCTCATGTCTCACATCAAATTCCTGAAGCTTGTCTCAAATCGCCTCTTGAAACGCGGCGAAGGTACCGTTCTTATGTATGCAATGGGAGTGTACTAGCAAGGGGCCAAGACTGGTATGAGTAGGCCCATGCTCATACCATACATGATGTTTTATTAGCAAGCCATCTTGCTAACATTCTATCATGATTTGAAATTGCCTTCGAAAGTGATTATTATTATGAGATAATATTGTTCTTTCCAAGAAAGAGACAAACCATCCAATCTGAAATATGATGTCACCGACTTATCCAGGAATAAGGCATACTTGATAACAATCGAGCCGCCTCATTACGAAAGCAAGGTATATTGGAGAACAAACTTTCACCAGCAACTTTAGAAAAAGAGAGAATTTTCATTAAGAATCCTAATCTCATTAACAGAAGTGTTTCGGTTGTGCATGATAACCAAAGCACCTCCTTCCATCTCTAAATCATACAATCTGATGGGATCTGATCCCATAAAAAAATAAAAATTTTTGGATGGCTCCAAGACCGACGGCCTCAAAGGCCAACACCTTCAAGGCCGATGGCCCCAAAGGCCGACACCTCCAAGACCGACGGCTCCAAGGCCGTCGGCCCCAAAGGCCGACACCTCCAAGGCCGGCACCTCGAAGCCAGGCAGCCCCGGCACTTCCCAGCCGGCCCCGACACTTTTTAGCTGGTCCCGGCATCTTCCTAGCCGGCCCCCTACGTCCCTAAGCTAGGCGACCCCAGCACTTCCCAGCCGGCCCCGGCACCTTCCCAAGCGGCCCGGCATCTTCCTAGCCGGCCCTCTACGTCTCCAAGCTAGGCGGTCCCGATACTTTCCAGCCGGCCCCGATATCTTCCTAGCCGGCCCCCTACGTCTCCAAGCTAGGCGGCCCTGGGACTTCCCAGCCGCCCCAGCACATCCCAATCGGCCCCGGCATCCTCCTAGCCGGCCCCCTACGTTTCCAAGCTAGGCGGCCCCGGCACTTCCCAGCCGGCCCCGGCACCTCCTGGCCGGCCCCCCTATGTCTCCAAGCTAGGCGGCCCCGGCACCTCCCAGGCGGCCCCGGCATCTTCCCAGCGGGCCCCGGCGTGTCCAAGCTAGGCGGCCCCGACATCTTCCCAGCCGGCCCCAGCGTGTCCAAGCTAGGTGGCCCCGGCACCTCCCGGCCCCGGCACTTCCCAGGCGGCCCCAGCACCTCCCGGCCCTGGCACTTCCCAGGCGGTCCCGGCATCTTCCCAGCCGGCCCCCTACGTCTCCAAGCTAGGCGGCCCCGGCACCTCCCAGCCGGCCCCGCATCTTCCCAGGCGCCCCAGCACCTCCTAGGCAGCCCCGACATCTTCCCCAGCCGGCCCCGGCGTATCCAAGCTAGGCGGCCTGGCACCTCCCAGGTGGCCCCGGCATCTTCCCAGCCGGCCCCGGCGTGTCCAAGCTAGGCGGCCCCGGCACCACCCGGCCATGACACTTCCCAGGCGGCCCCGGCATCTTCCCAGCCAGCCCCTACATCTCCAAGCAAGTCGGCCCCGACACTTCCTCCGCCTCTCCAGTCCCGCCGAGTCGGCCAAGGCCATCCCCGGCCAGCCCGACTCGGCCCGGCGTCTCCAGTCCCGCCGAGTCGGCCAAGGCCATCCCGGCCAGCCCGACTCGGCCCCGGGGTCTCCAGTTCCGCCGACCCGACACTTCCTCCGCCTCTCCAGTTCCGCCGAGTCAGCCAAGGCCATCCCCGGCCAGCCTGACTTGGCCCCGGCGTCTCCAAGTCCGTCGATTCGGCCAAGGCCATCCCCGGCCGGCCCGACTCGGCCCCGATGAATCGGGATTTCCCAGTTCCCGCCAGATCAGCCCCAGCGGTTCAAGAAACTGCCTCTCTGACGCGCGCCGCCTGACAGCGCCGGATCCAGCAACCCACTGGCAACACTGGTGATGGGACAAGACCCACCTACCCATAACTGATGGGACGTAGCCCACTACTAGCCCAGATTCACGCAAGGGCTCAGCAGACATTCTGACTTCACGCAATCCCACGTGATCATGCCAGGGTCAACCCCTATAAAAGGGTAAATCACTTCGAGAACCAGGTAACGCAAGTTTACACACTTGATACCCTAATACTTAGAGGAAAATGCCGATCCTTCTGAGATCTCTACCTTCTCCAAGAGCTCTCTCGAGCTCCTTCTCGGCTGTGACCTCGATTGCTGACTTGGGCATCGGAGGGTCCCACCGGAGACCCCCCTCCGATCCTAGGAACCCGGCGAAGCGAGGATTCGAGAAGCACTTCATTCCCGATGTCCAGGAGAGGTGATTGAGCGTCATCAGATTGGCGCGCCAGGAAGGGGGGATGCGCTGAAGGAAAGGAAGCTTTGTCTCCTTGAGCTATAAGTCTCCATCCCCTCTAAGATTGCTATGGTGGTGATGCGCATGCCAGAGGTTCTTACCAATCGTGCTGGAGGCATCCACATCGCACTAGGTAGCGAAAGGCCACCCCCTTTGCTCCTTCACCACCAACTTCAGCTCCTCTGATTAACCAGCTGGCCATCCTCAATCGGCAAGATCAAGGTTTGAAAGTAGCAGTTCATGAACTGCAGAAGCAGCGCTCGGGGCCACTCCGTAGCACCCCAAGCCTCTCAGCAACGCCCTCGATGGACTCTCCCAACCATTCATCTTCAATGACTGCCGACTGTCGAGGCTTTCCTCAACGGACTCCAGCTTTGTCCTGGTTTCTAGCTTCTTCCCGGCCACAGCATCTCGTCCTGGCCTCCAATGCGAGATAAGGCCCAAGTAAGGGCAACGATACTTCCAATCCGACTAACATGACTCCCTGGGGGGCAGGTCACCAGCGGACGAAAGTGCTCAAACCCGCAAAAGAAAAACATGGGAGCTACAAGAGCTAGTACATTGCGCTTAAGACGGTTTTTTTATTAATACTTAAAAATGTCATGCAGGGAAGACCTACCTTGCATCAACATCCAAGGCTAACCTCACTTTGGCATCAAAAAGCCCTGGGCCACCAGGCAACAAAGACCAACTCTGCGTCGGCACCAAAGACCGACTCCGCATAGGCACAAAGACTGGCTCCGTGTCGGCACCCCCAAGCTCGAGACCTGTGGATTCCAATCAACAGAGTTTCCTGGGGGGCAGGTCATCAACCCTACAGAAGGAGACCAATTTCTTTAAAGAAAAAACTCTCCAAGCTCTAATTCTCCGAACCTCGGCAGGGCCGAGTAATAATCTCCGAACCTCGGCAAGGCTGAGCAACAATTCTCCAAACCTCGGCAGGGCCAAGCAAATAATCTCCGAACCTCGGCAGGGCCGAGCAACAATTCTCCGAACCTCGGCAGGGCCGAGCAAATAATCTGCAAACCTCGGCAGGGCCGAGCAACAATTCTCCAAACCTCGGCAGGGCCGAGCAACAATTCTCCGAACCTCGGCAGGGCCGAGCAAAAAATCTTCGAACCTCGACAGGGCCGAGCAACAATTCTCCGAACCTCGGCAGGGCCGAGCAACAAAATCTCCGAACCTTGGCAGGACCAAGTCTCTCAAAAGGAGCTCACCGGTATCGCGGCCCACGGGACACCACTCGGCCCTGGCACGGCGGTGCCCCGAGTAGGTTAAGTCCCTAAAGGCTCCGTACCCGGCTGAGTCGCCACTTGGGCGGCACACAACCCCCAAGATGGTTCAAAAGGAGCTCACCGGCATCGCGGCCCACGGGACACCATTCGGCCCTGGCACGGCGGTGCCCCCGAGTAGGTTAAGACCCTAAAGGCTCCGTACTCGGCTGAGTCGCCACTTGGGCGGCACACAAACCCCCAAGATGGTTCAAAAGGAGCTCACTGGCATCGCGGCCCATGGAACACCACTCGGCCCCGGCACGGCGGTGCCCCGAGTAGGTTAAGACCCTAAACGCTTCGTACCCGGCGAGTCGCCCCTCGCAGCGGTTCCCATACCCCCGAGGCGGTTCAAAAGGAACATGACGACTCTCAGCTCTCAGGTCACCCTCCGGGGTTCAAAAGACTTCCAGACTCTGTGTTGGAGAGGATTACTAGCTGCCCTCAGCTAGCCAAAGAAGGCACGCAGACGTCCATACAAGGCAGTGCAAGAGGAAAGGGGTTTCCCCACCTAGAAGGAATCACGGTTGAAGCTAACATGAAAGAACAGATGCCAAGGTAAAGTTCTACACTCCTCTCGCTTAGCTGATGCGGGGTGCGCAAGCTCAAGGAGTGTGGGAGGCATTTGATGGGGCCAGTTGACCCCATGAAAAATAAAAATTTTTGGACGGCTCCAAGATCGATGGCCCCAAAGGCCGACACCTCCAAGACTGACGGCCCCAAAGGCCGACACCTTCAAGGCCGACGGCTCCAAGACCGACGGCCCCAAAGGCCGACACCTCCAAGACCGACGGCTCCAAGGCCGTCGGCCCCAAAGGCCGACACCTCCAAGGCCGGCACCTCCAAGCCAGGCGACCCCGACACTTCCTAGCCGGCCCCGGCACTTCCCAGTCGGCCTCGGCATCTTCCTAGCCGGCCCCCTACGTCCCCAAGCTAGGCGGCCCCGACACTTCCCAGCCGGCCCCGGCACCTTCCCAAGCGGCCCGGCATCTTCCTAGTCGGCCCTCTACGTCTCCAAGCTAGGCGACCCCGGCACTTCCCAGCCGGCCCCGACATCTTCCTAGCTGGCCCCCTATGTCTCCAAGCTAGGCGGCCCTGGCACTTCCCAGCCGGCCCCGACACCTCCCAGTCGGCCCCGGCATCCTCCTTGCCGGCCCCCTACGTCTCCAAGCTAGGCGGCCCCGGCACTTCCCAGCCGGCCCCGGCACCTCCCAGTCGGCCCCGGCACTCTCCTGGCCGGCCCCCTACGTCTCCAAGCTAGGCAGCCCCAGCACCTCCGAAGCGGCCCCGACATCTTCCCAGCCGGCCCCGGCGTGTACAAGCTAGGCGGCCCCGGCACCTCCCAGGCGGCCCCGGCATCTTCCCAGCCGGCCCCGGCGTGTCCAAGCTAGGCGGCCTCGGCACCTCCCGGCCCCGGCACTTCCCAGGCGGCCCCGGCATCTTCCCAGCCGTCCCCCTACGTCTCCAAGCTAGGCGGCCCCAGCATCTCCCAGCTGGCCCTGGCACCTCCCAGCCGGCCCCGGCATCTTCCCAGGCGCCCCGGCACCTCCCAGGCAGCCCCGGCATCTTCCGAGCCGGCCCCGGCGTGTCCAAGCTAGGCGGCCCCGGCACCTTCCGGCCACGGCACTTCCCAGGCGGCCCCAGCATCTTCCCAGCCGGCCCCTACTTCTCCAAGCAAGTCGGCCCTGACACTTCCTCCACCTCTCCAGTCCTGCCGAGTCGGCCAAGGCCATCCCCGGCCAGCCCGACTCGGCCCCGGCGTCTCCAGTTCCACCGACCCGATACTTCCTCCGCCTCTCCCGTTCCGCCGAGTCGGCCAAGGCCATCCCCGGCCAGCCCGACTCGGCCCCAGCGTCTCCAAGTCCGTCGATTCGGCCAAGGCCATCCCCGACCGGCCCGACTCGGCCCCGACGAGTCGGGATTTCCCAGTTCCCACCAGATCAGCCCCAGCGGTTCAAGAAACCACCTCTCTGATGCGCGCCGCCTGACGGCGCCGGATCCAGCAACCCACTAGCAACGCTGGTGATGGGACAGGACCCACCTACCCAACAACTGATGGGACGTAGCCCACTAACCAGCCCAGATTCATGTAAGGGCTCAGCAGACATTATGACTTCACGCAATCCCATGTGATCATGCCAGGGTCAACCCCTATAAAAGGGTAAATCACTTCGAGAACCAGGTAACGCAAGTTTACACACTTGATACCCTAATACTCAGAGAAAAATGCCGGTCCTTCTGAGATCTCTACCTTCTCCAAGAGCTCTCTCGAGCTCCTTCTCGGCTGTGACCTCGATTGTTGACTTGGGCGTCGGAAGGTTCCATCGGAGACCATCCTTCGGTCCTAGGACTTCTTTGCAGGCAATCTAGCAAAGCGAGGATTAGAGAAGCATTTCATTCCCGACGTCTAGGAGAGGTGATTGAGCGTCATCACAATCTAACATATTACCCAACTTTAATGCATTCCCTCTGCTCCCAAGGCTTCAATATATATATGTAACAATCTATATATTGTTACAATCAAATGAATAGATCGTTCTAGAATGAGTCAAGCTTGATATATCAGAATATAAAATTTAAGTAAAAATCAGAGAGCACGGATCATCCAGCGTCAGCTCCACGGCCTGATATAAAATTTAAGTAAAAATCAGAGAACACGGATCATCCAGTGTTAGCTCCATGGCCCGAAACGATGGATCACCCAAATAATTTTGTATTTGTTAGCAAACGCTAACAAAACCTTTTCTTCCTCATTTCTAAAAATTATACCAACACCACTATGACCGGATCTATCACCAAATGGCTCCACCAAAATTTACCTTTTGATGACGCCAAATCACTGGCCTCGAGCGTGCGGTCGTCTCCTCCAGTGAGCTCCTCGCGCCTGCAAGCAAGTCCCGGAGGCCGGAGATTCCGACGGGAACCCTCCGACGCTCAAGTCAGTGGTCTGGGCATCAGCCGTGAGCTTGAGGAAGCTCGAAAGAGAAAGAGAGAGATGGCTCCGAGAGAGAGATCTCTCGTTGTGAGCGCTAAGGGGTGTCATGAGCGTCTTACCTGGTCAGGCGTCCCTCTTACCCCTCTCATAGGCGCTTAAGAGTTTGTCTGGCTTGAGTGGTTAGAGCCTTGTAATGATGACCTTGATGGGTGAAGTGTCAGAGCTGACGTCTGTGAGGCATGGGGTTCAACCACTTTGTCAGAGCATTTAAGGTGATGGCAGCAATTGCAGAACTTGCCTTCTTTTTTGATATGGCAAGTCTCATCAAGGTCGGTGGCTGCAACTGGTTGGTGGATCCTGTTCCACTGGAGAAGGAAAAGCAGAAGCCGTCCTCCCCGGCTGGAAGGTGCCAGGGCCGCCTGGCTTGTACAGGCTGAGGCCGGCTGGGAAGGTGCCGGGGCCGCCTGGCTTGGATAGGCCGGGGGCAGGCTGGGAAGGTGCCAGGGCCGCCTGGCTGCCACAGCCCGGGGCCGGCTGGAAGGTGCCGGAGCCGCCTGGCTTGGACAGGCCGGGGCCGGCTGGAATGTGTCGGAGCCACCTGGCTGGGACAGACCGGAGCTGCCTAGGAAGGTGTCGGGGCCACCTGGCTGGGACAGGCCGGGGCCAGCTGGGAAGGTGCCGGGGCCGGCTGGAAGCTGCCGGGGCCGCCTAGCTTGTACAGGCCGGGGCCAGCTGGGAAGGTGCCGGGGCCGCCTGGCTGCGACAGGCTGGGGCCGGCTGGGAAGGTGCCGGGGCCGCCTGGCTTGGACAGGCCGGGGCCGGCTGGGAAGGTGCCGGGGCCGCCTGGCTTGTACAGGCCGGGGCCGGTTGGGAAGGTGCAGGGGCCGCCTGGCTGGGACAGGCCGGGGCCGGCTGGGAAGGTACCGGAGCCGCCTGGCTTGGACAGGCCGGGATCGGCTGGGAAAGTGCTGGGGCCGCCTGGCTGCGACAGGCCGGGGCCGGCTAGAAGGTGCCGGGGCCGCCTGGCTTGGACAGGCCGGGGTCGGCTGAAAGGTGCCGGGACCGCCTGGCTGGGACAAGCCGGGCCAACTGGGAAGGTGCCGGGGCCGCCTGGCTTGAAGGTACTGGGGCCGCCTGGCTGGGACAGGCCGGGGCCGGCTGGGAAGGTGCCAGGGCTGCCTGGCTGGGACAGGCCGGGGCCGGCTAGGAAGGTGTCGGGGCTGCCTGGCTTGTACAGGCCGGGGCCGGCTGGGAAAGTGCCAGGGCCGGCTGGAAGCTGCCGGGGCTGCCTGGCTTGTATAGGCCGAGGCCGGCTGGAAAGGTGCCGGGGCCACCTGGCTGGGACAGGCCGGGGCCGGCTGGGAAGGTGCCGAGGCCGCCTGGCTGGGACAGGCCGGGGCCTGCTGGGAAGGTGTCGGGGCCGCCTGGCTGGGACAGGCCATTGGGGCTATCGGCCTTTGGGGCCGTCGGCCCTGGAGTCTTGGGGTAGGATGCTGTAAATGGATCATGCACCCCGAGACCGACGGGGGGTCTCGGGGTAGGATGCTGTGAATGGACCCCGAGACCGACGGGGGTCTCGGGGTAGGATGCTGTGAATGGACCCCGAGACCGATGGGGGTCCTCAGGGTAGGATGATGTCATGCACCCCGAGATCGACGGGGGGTCTCGGGGTAGGATGATGTTGATGCACCCCAAAACCGACAGGGGGTCTCGGGTAGGATGCTGTCCATGCACCCCGAGACCGACGGAGGGTCTCGGGGTAGGATGCTGTGAATGCACCCCGAGACCGATGGGGGGTCTCGGGGTAGGATGGTGTTGATGCACCCCGAAACCGACGGGGGGTCTCGGGGTAGGATGCTGTGGTCGGGCTCCGAGACCAACCGGGGGTCTCGGGGGGAGTGGCCCACGTAGCTAGGACGTGGGTGACCGATGCGGCGGTCGAGATGGGCCTTGGAGGTTAGAGCAGGGCTCTGTCAGCTTCCTTCACAGTTCTCTAACGGCGTTGGATCAGCCACATGAGATGCCCCCTCGCCCCTAAGACGAAGCGGGCCTACCCCAGCAAGGCGAAAGGGGCGTTACCTCGCAAGTGGCTGATCCTCGCCTGATACAGGGCTTCATGCCTGGCTGGTGCAGGGCTTCATGTGCCGACGGATGTCGGGCTTCATGCCTGGCTGGTGCAGGGCTTCATGTACCGATGGGTGTCGGGCTTCACGCCTGGCTGGTACAGGGCTTCATGTGCCGACGGGTGTCGGGCTTCATGCCTAGCTGGTGCAGGGCTTCATGTGCCGACGGGTGTCGGGCTTCATGTGCCGACGGGTGTCGGGCTTCATGCCTGGCTGGTGCAGGGCTTCATGTGCCGACGGGTGTGGGTTTCACGCCTGGCTGGTGCAGGGCTTCATGTGCAGACGGGTGTCGGGCTTCATGCCTAGCTGGTGCAGGGCTTCATGTGCCGACGGGTGTCGGGCTTTATGCCTGGCTGGTGCAGGGCTTCATGTGCCAACGGGTGTCGGGCTTCATGTGCCAACGGGTGTCGGGCTTCATGCCTGGCCGGTGCAGGGCTTCATGTGCCGACGAGTGTCAGGCTTCATGCCTGGCTGGTGCAGGGCTTCATGTGCCGACGGGTGTCGGGCTTCATGTGCCAACGGTTGTCGTGCTTCATGCCTAGGTGGTGCAGGGCTTCGGGTGCCGACGGGTGTCGGGCATCATGCCTGGCTGGTGCAGGGCTTCATGTGCCGACGGGTGTCGGGCTTCACACCTGGCTGGTGCAGGACTTCATGTGCCGACGGGCGTCGGGCTTCATGCCTGGCTGGTGCAGGGCTTCATGTGCCGACGGGTATCAGGATTCATGCCTGGCTGGTGCAGGGCTTCGGGTGCCGACGGGTGTCGGGCTTCATGCCTGGCTGGTACAGGGCTTCATGTGCCAACGGGTGTTGGGCTTCACGCCTGGCTGGTGCAGGGCTTCATGTGCCGATAGGCGTTGGGCTTCATGCCTGGCTGGTGCAGGGCTTCATGTGCCGACGGGTGTCGGCCTTCACGCCTGGCTGGTGCAGGGCTTCGGGTGCCGATGGGTGTCGGGCTTCATGCCTGGCTGGTGCAGGGCTTCATGTGCTGACGGGTGTCGGGTTTCACGCCTGGCTGGTGCAGGGCTTCATGTGCCGACATGCGTCGGGCTTCATGCCTGGCTGGTGCAGGACTTCATGTTCCGACGGGTGTCGGGCTTCACGCCTGGCTGGTGCAGGGCTTAAGGTGCCGACGGGCGTCGGGCTTCATGCCTGGCTGGTGCAGGGCTTCAGGTGCCGACGGGTGTCGGGCTTCACGCCTGGCTGGTGCAGGGCTTCATGTGCCGACGGGCGTCGGGCTTCATGCCTGGCTGGTGCAGGGCTTCATGTGCCGACGGGTGTCGGGCTTCACGCCTGGCTGGTGCAGGGCTTAAGGTGCGGACGGGCGTCGGGCTTCATGCTTGACTGGCCCAGGGCTTTGGTGCCGGTGCTTTGGGCCGGCCGGGCCGTCGCTGCTGGACCCGGGCTTTTGTTGCTGAGAGCCGGTGGTAGACCGCTCTGCCAGTGGTACACTGGGCTTCATGCCTGGCTGGCCCAGGGCTTTGGTGCCGACCGGGGTCGGGCTTCATGCCTGGTTGGCCCAGGGCTTTGGTGCCGACGCTTGGGGCCGACCGGGGCCGTCCCTGCTGGACCCGAGCTTTTATTGCTGAGAGCCGGTGGTAGACCGCTCTGCCAGTGGTACACTGGGATTCATGCCTGGCTGGCCCAGGGCTTTGGTGCCGACCGGTGTCGGGCTTCATGCCTGGCTGGCCCAGGGCTTTGGTGCCGGCGCTTGGGGGCCGGCCGGGGCCGTCCCTGCTGGACCCGGGCTTTTGTTGCTGAGAGCCGGTGGTAGACCACTCTGCCAGTGGTACACTAGGCTTCATGCCTGGCTGGCCCAGGGCTTTGGTGCCGACCGAGGTCGGGCTTCATGCCTGGCTGGCCCAGGGTTTTGGTGCCGGCGCTTGGGGCCGGCCGGGGCCGTCCCTGCTGGACCCGGGCTTTTGTTGCTGGGAGCCGGTGGTAGACCACTCTGCCAGTGGCACACTAGGCTTCATGCCTGGCTGGCCCAGGGCTTTGGTGCCGACCGGGCCGGGCTTCATGCCTGGTTGGCCCAGGGCTTTGGTGCCGGCGCTTGGGGCCGGCCGGGGCCGTCCCTGCTGGACCCGGGCTTTTGTTGCTGAGAGCCGGTGGTAGACCGCTCTGCCAGTGGTACACTGGGCTTCATGCCTGGCTGGCCCAGGGCTTTGGTGCCGACCGGGGTTGGGCTTCATGCCTGGCTGGCCCAGGGCTTTGGTGCCAGCGCTTGGGGCTGGCCGGGTCTGTCCCTGCTGGACCTGGGCTTTTGTACGCCAAAGCGAGGTTGGCCTTGGATGTTGATGCAAGGTAGATCTTCCCTGCATGACATTTTTAAGTATTAAAAGCGAGGTTGGCCTTGGATGTTGATGCAAGGTAGATCTTCCCTGCATGACATTTTTAAGTGTTAATGAAAAAACTGTCTTAAGTGCAATGTACTTAGCTCTTGTAGCACCCATGTTTTTCCTTTCGTGGATTTGAGCACTTCCGCTCGCTGGTGGTCTGCCCCCAGAGAGTCATGTTAGTCGGATTGGAAGTGTCGTTGTCCTTACTTGGGCCTTCCCTCGCATTGGAGGCCAGGACGAGATGTCTGGCCGGGAAGAAGCTAGAAACCGGGACAAAGCTGGAGTCCATTGAGGAAAGCCCCAACAGTTGGCGGTCATTGAAGACGAGTGGTCGGGAGAGTCCACTAAGGGTGGACGATTAGGAGATGTTGCTGGGAGGCCCCTTTTGGAAATTATTCTTTGACCCAAGCTGCAGTCCGCCTCTGGTTGATGAAAGCAGCTGAGGTTGGTGGTGAGTGAAGAGCAGAGAGAATGGTCCCTTGTTGCTCAGTGTGACATGGATGCCCCCTGGCATGATTGGTCAGACCTTCCGGGCGTGCATCACCACCAAAGACTTGACGCTGCCCCCAGCGTAGCTGGTGAAAACCTCTTGCGCACGGGTCTTCACCATTGTTTAAGAGCTCGGGGAGAGAGTTGTCGATTGCCGATTCGAAATCTCTCTTATTCCCCCCTTCCTGGTGCGCCAATCTGATGACGCCAAATCACTGGCCTTGAGCGTGCAGTCGTCTCCTCCAGTGAGCTCCTCGCGCCTGCAAGCAAGTCCCGGGAGCCGAAGATTCCGGCGGGGACCCTCCGACGCTCAAGTCAATGGTCTGGGCATCAGCCGTGAGCTTGAGGAAGCTCGAAAGAGAAAGAGAGATGGCTCCGAGAGAGATCTCTCGTTGTGAGCGCTAAGGGGTGTCATGAGCGTCTTACCTGGTCAGGCGTCCCTCTTACCCCTCTCATAGGCGCTTAAGAGTTTGTCTGGCTTGAGTGGTTGGAGCCTTGTAACGATGACCTTGATGGGTGAAGTGTTAGAGCTGACGTCTGTGAGGCATGGGGTTCAACCACTATGTCAGAGCATTTAAGGTGATGGCAACAATGGCAGAACTTGCCTTCTTTTTTGATATGTCAAGTCCCATCAAGGTCGGTGGCTGCAACTGGTTGGTGGATCCTGTTCCACTGGAGAAAGGAAAGCAGAAGCCGTCCTTCCCGGCTGGAAGGTGCCGGGGCCGCCTGGCTGGGACAGGCCGGGGCCGGCTGGGAAAGCGCCGGGGCCGCCTGGCTTGGACAGGCCGGGGCCGGCTGGGAAGGTGGTGGGGCCGCCTAGCTGCGACAGACCGGGACCCGCTGGAAGGTGCCGGGGCCACCTGGCTGGGACAGGCCGGGGCCGGCTGGGAAGGTGACGGGACCGCCTGGCTTGTACAGGCCGGGGCCGGCTGGGAAAGTGTCGGGCCGGCTGGAAGCTGCCGGGGCCGGCTGGAAGCTGCCGGGGCCGCTTGGCTTGTACAGGCCAAGGCCGGCTGGGAAGGTGCCGGGGCCGCCTGGCTGGGACAGGCTGGGGCCGGCACCTGGCTGCGACAGGCCGGGGCCGACTGGGAAGGTGCCGGGGCCGCCTGGCTTGGACAGGCCGGGGCCGGCTGGGAAGGTGCCGAGGCCGCCTGGCTGCGACAGGCCGGGGCCGACTAGAAGGTGCCGGGGCCGTCTGGCTTGGACAGGCCGGGGCTGGCTGGAAGGTGCCGGGCTGCCTGGCTGGGACAGGCCGGGGTCGGCTGGGAAGGTGCCGGGGCCGCCTGGCTTGAAGGTGCCGGGGCCGCCTGGCTGGGACAGGCCGGGGCCGGCTGGGAAGGTGCCGGGGCCGCCTGGCTTGTACAGGCCGGGGCTAGCTAAGAAAGTGCTGGGGCCGACTGAAAGGTGCCAGGGCCGCCTGGCTTGTACAGACCGGGGCCGACTGGGAAGGTGCCGGGGCCGCCTGGCTGGGACAGGCTGTTGGGGCTGTCAGCCTTTGGGGCCATCGGCCCTGGAGTCTTGGGTAGGATGCTGTGAATGGACCATGCACCCCGAGACCGATGGAGGGTCTCGGGGTAGGATGTTGTGAATGAACCCCGAGACCGATGGGGTCTCTCGGAATAGGATAATGTCCATGCATCCCGAGATCGACGGAGGATCTCGGGTAAGATGCTGTGAATGCACTTCGAGACCGACGGAGGGTTTCGAAATAGGATAATGTTGATGCACCCCGAAACCGACGAAAGATCTCAAAGAGAGTGGCCCACGTAGCTAAAACATGGGTTACCAATGCGACGATCGAGATGAACCTTGAAGGTCAAAATGAAACTCTATCAGCTTCCTTCATAATTTTCTAACGGTGTTAGATCAGCCACATCACTTTTATTTTGCTTAGACACCTTTATTTTGCTTAGACGATGGAGTCCTCCATTTCTGTTTATCTGAGTCAGTTCTTTAATTTTGTGGCTTAATCATATGATGAGCCATACTACGTACATTCCTCCACTGCCGTACAAGCTGGATCAACCATGGTAGCATTTCTCGTGGAGCACGGGTAAGGTACATATTCGATTTTAAATCTAAAATATATTATTAATCCTTTCTCTATATATTAACTCAACCTTTAAAATTAACCACTTGCTCAACATCATATCAGAACAAAATTTGTCAGAAATAATAAGCTTCAATCCCCTTCATACTCGTTTTTATATTTAAATAACCCACGCTCCAAATTTATTCTATCGCTTACATCGACTTCGCCACCTTCCATCATTGACCCCATAATCCTGGTCAATAGAGTGCGTCACTTGGCAAGCGGAGAGGAGAACCTTACGGCAAGCACCTGACCAAGTTTTCTATGCATCTCACTGCGATAGCTAAGTTTCCATCCGCTAATATAAACATTAGCCATGGACTCGGACAGGCGAACGTAGCCTTTCTCAGTAGAACAATGGGTACTGAACTTCTCTCGAGACAAATAGTGATCACCAGCATGAGAAACCCATGACATGCTCCACACCATCTATTAAAACAAAAATATATGACGTATCCAGAATGTAGCTAAGTTTTCTACATATCTCACAGGATTACCCAAGTTTGTACCCATACTTGCATAAATATTATAGCATACGTTCTTAAGAACAGTTCCATAACAGTGTTCTTATACTCTGTTCAAAAGAAAAGAAGCTTGGAAAAGAAGCAGAAGAAGAAGAAGAACCTTCTGTTCTCTCTATTTCGTTCAGTTTTCCTGCTTTCACTGAAAGCTCGAACCTGGATTGTTAATGGCGGGATCGGGCCATTCCCCGGCCAAGCAGCTCGGGTCCCCAAGCAATCCCAAGAAGTCCTCCTCCGGCGGCGGGGCATGATTCTCATCACCGCCGGCGCTGCTATCACTGTGGCTCTGCAGTTCCGGGCCCGGGGCAGGGATCCAAGGGCTCAAGCCGCCAAAATTAGGAGAAGTCGCAGCGCCAGAGGCCTCCCAGTGGAAGCTCTCCAGGAGGCTCCCGAACGGCCCATGCGATGGGGCCAGGGAGATGACGTCAAGCAGCCGGTGGTCCGCGTCGGGCGGCGCGTAGATGACACCGAAAGGATCGGGCTGCAGGGGGATCGCGGAGAGGGCGCTGGGTGGAGCGGAGGAAGGAGAGCAGGGGCGGCGCTTGGCTTTGGCGGCGGCAGCAGCAGCGTAGGAGCGCTTGGAGTTCTTGCGGGTGCCGGCGCCAACGGGGATGTTGCGGAGGGTGCCGCCCTTGGTCCAGTAGCGCCGGCAATCCTTGCAGAAATAGCGAGGCTGAGATCGGCTGTAGTTGTTGTAGTAGCAGAACTTGGTGTTGGTGGAGTCGCACCGAGGGCACGGGAGGTTCTGCTCTTGCTCCGCCGGCTTCGCCACCGCCGCCTTGGATTCCTCCATATCTGATGATAGATAGATAGGTTCTAAAACACACCGATAACAGCCGATCTGAAGATTAATTTCCTCCTCTGGGAAACGGAAACGGAATCGTTATAACAGGAGAAGAAGAAAAGGAGGTGATCTAAGATCCGCGATGCATTCGGATTGCTTTGCTCCTCTCGGAACAACAGCGTGGGAGGCAGTGAGTTCCGAGAAGAAGAGAGAGAGAGAAAAGAGGGCCGAGGAGAGGAGACAGGAGAGGAGGGCGAAGAGGATGTCCGCAGATCTCAAATATTAATTTGATTTGATGTTGCGAGTCATTTTATAGCAGGTAGATGCGATCGCATACTCCGCACTTCCTTGCTACTTCTCTCTCTGTCCTCTCTGCCACCGCGGGGGACTGTCGTTCGGTGTGAACCACTGGGAACATGACATGCAAGTAGCTAGCCGAGCTTCTCCACGGTTTATCCAGATGGTGATTTAAATAAATTATATTAGATAAACATTAAATTATATGAATTAATAGATCAATTGCTATGATTATTTTATTTGATATAACCACATTACGTTACATTACACTACTACGGTCATGGAGAGGAGACTTGGACTACAGTCTTCGGTCGGAATGGACCAGTGGGTCAGTCACTGAGTCAGTCCACCCGCCCACTTGCCAAGGCGGAATGCTTAACTTCGCTCGCTATTGGAAGGAGAGGAGGATGATGAATGTTTGAAGGAAAATTCCGAGGCCGTCTTCTTTCACCTGCATCGAATCGCGTTCTCCAGCCTCCGTTTTGAGGAGGAGGAGGAGGAGGAGGAGGAGGACTCAGGAACCAAACAAACCATCGCTTGATGGCTGTAGGGACCACCGAATGAACCGTGGTGATAAGCGTTGGTTGATGTGGAGTGATGGGTCTCCGCGTGGGGAAGCTTGCGTGCAGGCTAAGCGAAGTGGCGTCAGCGTCCAGAGACTCGCGGCAGCGGGAATATCTTTCCACCGTCAAAGCCCGCGCTTTGATGAAGCCAGCCTGCCGTCGCTGTCGAAGTTGTCAGTGATGTTACCGTCGCTCTCGAAGGTGTTAGGATTTAAGAATAATAATCAAAACATTAAAGAAAAATTCCAAAGGCCGAAAGGAATTCAAGTTTTTTTTTTTTTAAAGATTCACATAAATTATCAGTCATATTATTCATGTGTTTAAGTCTATCATCAATCACATCATATCCGTTCAGTTAATCTTATAAAATTAAAATTATATTAATTAACGGCAACCCAACTACCGTGCAAACGGTGGCTTCCTTCCTGGAAATTTCGTCCGCGACTTGACCCCAAAAACCTAGAGACTTGCGAAGGCGACCGAGGGCACTTCACTTGAGCCGCTCTGCTCGCCAGTGCGGCAAGTGGCGGTTTTTTTTTATTATTTTTTTTAATCTTTTTGACGGGCGACCGTCCCCACGCGCGCGTCGTACGTGTTGACGAGGACGCCGTCGACGGGGAGCTCCGCCTCGATCGCGTGAGGGGGGAAAGCTCGGCGCGGGGAGGTCGATGTTGCGGGAGAAGCCCAGGATGGAGTAGGCCTCGGAGCGGGGGTGAGACGTTCTCGTGGGAACGGTGTAGACGCGGAGGTCATTGGTGGCGCTCACGAGGAAGAGGCGGATGCGGCAGAGGACGCCGTGTTCGACCGCGAGGCAGGCCAGTGCCGTGGTCCCCAAGAACAGAGCGTCGATTACGATGGCAGCGGGGCGGGCGGACTCGCGGCGGAGGATGATATATATTCGCCATGCTCGCCCCCGTTTCCCACCCCCGCCACCCCATCTCCGAACAGGACCGATTTTTTTTTTCCGTCCCAATCCGCCGTAGCCTTCGTTTCTTCATTTTCTTGCGGAGTTCTTCATTTTCTATTTATTATTTTCTACCAACTTTGCGCTTGATTCTATTAAAAAAAAAATTATTTGAAACTTGAAACCTATTATAAATTATTAGCTATTTATAAAATTCTTTTTTCATGTACTGGATGCGTTTTCTTTCTTTTAATTATTTTTTTAAGGAATAACCAAGAGTTGTCGTCTGAAATCCCATACTAAATCCACCCAGGCCAAAATCTGTTCTTCTAGAGGGTATTGAGACGTGGACGCTGGGGTGTCCCGGCGAGGGATTAGGGATGGCATGGGCCCAGTTCATGGCATCGGATCAGATTGGATCCAAAGTTGGACCAGTTATTAATTATTATTAGTTCAGACCCAAACTGTTAAAATTCTTTAGAGGCACGGGTTCAGCCTCAGATTAATAGATTTATATAGATTTAATTACATTCAAATATAATTAATTTAATATTTTTTATATCTTTTAATTTATATAAAATATTAATAATAATAATAATAATAATAATAATAATAATAATAATTTTAAAATTTGTATTGATTCAAAGGTGGGTAAGATGATTGAATCCTTACCTTATCTACATATGAATATTAGCAAGCTAATTTTAGTTTTTTTTTGGATTCACACGATTCATAGCTCTTAAAAATAAAAATAAAAGTAGAATGAATGGGATGGTTTCAAAATTCTTGCAGAATGAAAATGATAATTAAATTTTAAATTTGGCTATATTTGAACTTAACTATATATCGTATCAAGTTTGGCTTAGTTTTCTTAAGCCTAGGCCTAGTCCAAACTTTATAGGTTCAAATATAGGAAAACACTTTGTACACCGGCCCTGGTGCAGCAACGCTAACGTGGGCTGCACCGCGTCTTCCTATTGGTCCACGTGGATCCGACGTGGATGACCTGACAGGCGGTATGGCTGGGCTTTGACGTTACGTTCTGAACGTGACGGACATTTAATGCTGTTCGCTTTTTTTTAAAATTTTCGTGCGGACGAAAATGCCCTTTCGCTCCATTTTTACGTTTTCTGTCATCTGTGCAAGAAGAACTCTGTTTCTTCCAGCTTAGAGGCTGAAGTATTTTCAGCTACTGGACTGAAAACCTTGATACTGGAGTCAGGAGTCTGTGTAAAAAAACTTCTGGAGGAAATGTCAGCCGCAGCACAAAGTAAAAACTCTTTCTTCCCACTTTTTTATTATATCAACAGTTTTTTTCTTACAGACTTGGCCGAATTCAGAGAGAGAAGCGAACGTCGACGTGAGGTGTTGGCAGGAAAAAACTCATTGGATAAACTTTTATATTTGAAGACTCCAGTAGACTCCTATCGACCGGACTTTCAGACGAGAGCGTAGGTTCGTGCTCAACTGGATTTCATCTCTGCAAGTTCTAACGAGACGACACTCGTGCTTTAAAGATCCTGAACAAATTCGGACGAAAGGTCGCCCGAGAGAGAACAGATTAAAGAGTGCAGTCGAGAAGAAGGCAAAAAGATCAAGGAAAAATCAGGCCAAGGAAAAAGCTGCTTCAAGTAGCAGGCAGACTTGTTTGCAGTCTATTAATACTGAAGAGGACCTGGAGATAAATGTTCCGCCGTCAGAAACTTTAATGGATGAATTTGATGCTTATGTATTGAGTCAACTTACACAAGATCATATATAAAACACGAGTGTCGTAACTTTTGAATTATGGTTGCTTGGTCGTAAATAAAATGTTCGCGAACGACTCCGAGGAAATTAGCGCGACGACACCCTTGTTCATGGCAAACGACACCATAGTCTTGCTCGGCGACACCCGAATGACGGAAACATACGAGACATCCTAGTTCTGGCAAACGACACCCAAGCCTTGCGCGGCGACACCCGAAGGACGGAAACATACGAGACATCCTAGTTCTGGAAAACGACACCCAAGCCTTGCGCGGCGACACCCGAAGATGGAAACATACGAGACATCCTAGTTCTGGCAAACGACACCCAAGCCTTGCGCGGCGACACCCGAAGGACGGAAACATACGAGACATCCTAGTTCTGGCAAACGACACCCAAGCCTTGCGCGGCGACACCCGAAGGACGGAAACATACGAGACATCCTAGTTCTGGCAAACGACACCCAAGACTTGCGCGGCGACACCCGAAGGACGGAAACATACGAGACATCCTAGTTCTGGCAACGACACCCAAGCCTTGCGCGGCGACACCCGAAGACGGAAACATACGAGACATCCTAGTTCTGGCAAACGACACCCAAGCCTTGCGCGGCGACACCCGAAGGACGGAAACATACGAGACATCCTAGTTCTGGCAAACGACACCCAAGCCTTGCGCGGCGACACCCGAAGGACGGAAACATACGAGACATCCTAGTTCTGGAAAACGACACCCAAGCCTTCGCGGCGACACCCGAAGAGGAAACATACGAGACATCCTAGTTCTGGCAAACGACACCCAAGCCTTGCGCGGCGACACCCGAAGGACGGAAACATACGAGACATCCTAGTTCTGGCAAACGACACCCAAGCCTTGCGCGGCGACACCCGAAGGACGGAAACATACGAGACATCCTAGTTCTGGCAAACGACACCCAAGTTGCGCGGCGACACCCGAAGGACGGAAACATACGAGACATCCTAGTTCTGGCAAACGACACCCAAGCCTTGCGCGGCGACACCCGAAGGACGGAAACATACGAGACATCCTAGTTCTGGCAAACGACACCCAAGCCTTGCGGCGACACCCGAAGGACGGAAACATACGAGACATCCTAGTTCTGGCAAACGACACCCAAGCCTTGCGCGGCGACACCCGAAGGACGGAAACATACGAGACATCCTAGTTCTGGCAAACGACACCCAAGCCTTGCGCGGCGACACCCGAAGGACGGAAACATACGAGACATCCTAGTTCTAACGAGACGACACCCGTGCTTTAAAGAGACCACGGAGATAATCCCAGCGACACCCTAGTTCGAATTCGGCAGAAAATCATTCGCGACACCCCAGTTGAAATCCCACGACACCCTAGCTCTAGGGCGACGACACCCGTCTTATGAATGTCCACATAGAGAGAACCCGGCGACACCCCAATTGAATTCGGCAGAAAATCATTCGCGACACCCCAGTTGAGATCTCACGACACCCTAGCTCTAGACGACGACACCCGTCTTATGAATGTCCACATAGAGAGAACCCGGCGACACCCCAATTGAATTCGGCAGAAAATCATTCGCGACACCCCAGTTGAGATCTCACGACACCTAGCTCTAGGGCGACGACACCCGTCTTATGAATGTCCACATAGAGAGAACCCGGCGACACCCCAATTGAATTCGGCAGAAAATCATTCGCGACACCCCAGTTGAGATCTCACGACACCCTAGCTCTAGGGCGACGACACCCGTCTTATGAATGTCCACATAGAGAGAACCCGGCGACACCCCAATTGAATTCGGCAGAAAATCATTCGCGACACCCCAGTTGAGATCTCACGACACCCTAGCTCTAACGAGACGACCCGTGCTTTAAAGAGACCACGGAGATAATCCCAGCGACACCCTAGTTCGAATTCGGCAGAAAATCATTCGCGACACCCCAGTTGAAATCCCACGACACCCTAGCTCTAGGGCGACGACACCCGTCTTATGAATGTCCACATAGAGAGAACCCGGCGACACCCTAATTGAATTCGGCAGAAAATCATTCGCGACACCCCAGTTGAGATCTCACGACACCCTAGCTCTAACGAGACGACACCCATGCTTGAAAAGGCGGGAATTTGACGTCAGCGTAGTACTCATTCGACGACACCCTAGTAACTGAGCCATGCATATTTCCGAGAAAAGTTTGTAAACGTGGGCGGTTCCTATGGGTTCGCGGGTCTCATTGATGTGATCGTGGCGATCCGGGTGTCCTTTCGTATTTCTCTTAGGTCGGCATAAACCCTAGAAAAACCCCTCAATCGTCTGTTGCTCGAGAAGCCATCCTTTTGCTCAAGAAGCCATTCTTCTTCTCTTGCTCGAGAAGCCACTGGTCTCTTTTTCCAAACTATAGTTCATTCTTCCGAATTCTTCATTCATGGAGATGAGCGCTTTCGTTTGTGCACGAAGACCGCGAACAAAGAAGAAGCAGACAGAGAAAATGGCGGAACAATGCAAGGACCTGGTTCTTCGTTCGACTGAGGATGCGGCTCCTTCAGGTATGTTTATCACTATATTAAATATTACGATATTCTATCTTAAAATTTAATGACATGTATGTCTTCTGTCTTACCCCCTGTTTTCGTTGACAATAAAATTGTTCCAGTCCCCCCAGTGAAGGCTTCCCAGCTGTTTAAGAATAGCTGCAGGCCGGCAGTATATGTTCAGAAGGTTTGGAGGATGGGGTTCTCTAGACGCCATACAAGACTGATTCGAAGGACCCCATTTGGTGCCTTCGTCGACATGCAGACGTTCACAGTCGACGGGCGACTGCTAGCAGACATCATAAGATGTCACAATGGTGGCGACGAGTTCATGTTTGGGAAAGCCAGTTATATTCAGTGCCGAAGAAGTCGCACTCATTTTGGGTCTTCCATGTCATGGGAAGAAGATCGACACGTCCAGCCAAATGTTCAACGGAAGGTTGTTCAGACGGTTTGGCCAGGGTTTAGATCTTCGCCAATCAGGTTTGGAGAAGTTGATATTTCAACTCCGACCATCTAAAGTACAGGAGGATGTCGAGGACACCGTCCGACTTTGGATCGCATACATGTTGGCCATGTTTTTGGCTCCAAAGTCTAATCAGAGATGTCCACGGTATCTCATCCAGCACTTGGATGACTTAAGTCAACTGAGTAGCATCGACTGGGCTTCGGCACTGAAGGAATTGATTGTTCTGGCTCTCCCAGAAATAGCTGCTTGCTTGCGTTCCGAGGAGCCGGTGCACTCAAAGAATGCAAAAAAGATTAGGAGGCAGCCTACCTTGTTCGGATGCTCGGCAGCACTGGTGGTAAGATTTATTGAGACAAATTATTAGTGTTGAGACAAAATTTTTTCGTAATATTACTTTATTTAATATCCAAAAAAATATAATTTCAGGCGTGGTTCCTCGAGCATACATCAATGCGAGAGCCAGCATACCCTGATAAACGGCCCCGGCTGTTGAAGTGGTATGACCACCAAACGAAGAACCAATCGGTTCGGGTTGCCGACTTGCAGCCTCAGGACTTGGTAATCTACTCCATTGCTCCATTGCTGTGACCATTTTTTCAACTTAATGCGTCAATATGTTCAGTTAATATTAATTTGTTATCATCTTGTGTTGCAGATGGAGGGAGCTATTGAACCATTGCCAGAAGAGCGATGGCTTCTCCCTCAGCAGTTAAAACCGTCCCCCCCTCAACAAACAGATACCTGCGCCCCTCAACCAATGGATAGCTGCGCAGGATGCGCCGAGTTGAGGAATGAATTGAAGTGTGTTAAGGATCAACTCGAAGATGTCAGGCACAGGCTGTCCATTGCTGAGAGCCTCCTCAATTCACTTGTCAGAAAGGAAAGTTATGCAATAACCGAGGAGGACAAGGGGGACGAGAAAACAGAGAAGGTGCATTCCTTGGAGTTGGTCCTCCGCGAGCCTGATAACGTAAATATTGAGGAGAAGAAGATGGAGGAGGACCATTCATCCGAGTTTCCAATTCAGACAGGGAATGCAAAATCAGGGGAGAACATATTGGAGGGGGATTCATTGGCTGATAAAACAGAGCAGGGGAATGAAAATAAAGAAGAGTCCATATCCGATAATAAACTTGGCACCCCTGCGCCAAAGGATGACAATATGGACTTAGAAATAATTGGAGTGCCGTCGCTTGTTAGGAGGATTAAAAAACATCCGAGGAAGCGTAAGGCTTCCACGGCTGTCGGCGAATGTTATGAGACAACCCGACCTAAAAAGTCGGTGAAGACAGTGGGCATGTCAAAGCCCAACACAACGGTCGAAGATGACCAAATAATTATTCAAAATTTTTTGAGCGAGCGACAACAACCCGACGAGATCGTCTACACAAATATGTTTAATGGAGTTGCAAGCAGAAAAAATCTTCAGGATCTCATTAACAACGAGATGATAATAGATGATGTAAGTATATCAAGGAACATGTTCAAGTTGTTGATTTTAGAATTATATTAATCGTTTTACTTTTTATTGGCAGATAATCGATTGCGGGCAGGAGTTTCTGATGCGAAACTGGGCAGAGCATCCTGACCGATATCATAAGTGCATAATTGCATCAGTTTCGTACCTGCTCTATGTCTGACTTCCTCATCACCTGCTCATGAACTTGCTGGATCATCTGGGGCTGCGATATTTGATAATGTATCGGACGAAGATAAGGCCCAGTTCCGGTTTCTTTTCACCATTGTAAACTCTGATAACTCGCACTGGCATTTGGTTGCTGTCGACATGGAAAGGAAGGTGTTCATGCACCTGAATTCAATGAAACGCAACCCGAAGTACAAGGCCAATGCAAGGAAATGGCATACAATTCTAGGCCACATATTCCATATCTACTGCGATAAGAAGGAAGTGATGGAGTGGCCGATGGAAGATATTTCGGATTGCCCAAGCCAACCGAGCGGATCGCTGGATTGCGGCCTGTACTGTCTGAGATACATGGAATGTCTTGCTCGACGAGACAATCCTGATATGAAGCTGGATTTCATGGATGAGGAAGTCAGAGATTACCGGCGACACTTAGCTGCAACGATATTGAGAGAGGGCCTGAACAAAAAGATTAGCGACATTGTCGAAACATGTTCTTAATTTTTGTATAAAAGTATTCGTCTTTGAATGAAAATTGTATGTAATTTATTCATATTAACACTGATTAATATTTAATGCAAATGTTAAAAATTTTATCATTGCGAGCAGGAGTGTCCTCGTTGTATTCATATGTTTGCCTTCGTATGTTTCCGCCTTTCTGGTGTAGTTTGACAAGAACTAGGGTGTCGTTTGACAAGAACTAGGGTGTCGTTTGCCATGAGCTGGGGTGTCGTCGCTCTTAAATTGTCGGGTCGCGCGTCCTGGAATGTGTCGTATGTTTCCGTCTTTCGGGTGTCGCCGCGCAAGACTAGGGTGTCGTTTTCCATGAGCTAGGGTGTCGTCGCGCTAATTTCTTCGGAGTCGTTCGCCTCGTATGTTTCCGGGGTGTCGTAGGGTGTCCCAGAAGAGTTTTCGTATGTTTCCGGGGTGTCGCCGTGAAAGACTAGGGTGTCGTTTGCCAGAACTAGGATGTCCGTATGTTTCCGTCCTTCGGGTGTCGCCGCGCAAGGCTTGGGTGTCGTTTGCCAGAACTAGGATGTCTCGTATGTTTCCGTCCTTCGGGTGTCGCCGCGCAAGGCTTGGGTGTCGTTTGCCAGAACTAGGATGTCTCGTATGTTTCCGTCCTTCGGGTGTCGCCGCGCAAGGCTTGGGTGTCGTTTGCCAGAACTAGGATGTCTCGTATGTTTCCGTCCTTCGGGTGTCGCCGCGCAAGGCTTGGGTGTCGTTTGCCAGAACTAGGATGTCTCGTATGTTTCCGTCCTTCGGGTGTCGCCGCGCAAGGCTTGGGTGTCGTTTGCCAGAACTAGGATGTCTCGTATGTTTCCGTCCTTCGGGTGTCGCCGCGCAAGGCTTGGGTGTCGTTTGCCAGAACTAGGATGTCTCGTATGTTTCCGTCCTTCGGGTGTCGCCGCGCAAGGCTTGGGTGTCGTTTGCCAGAACTAGGATGTCTCGTATGTTTCCGTCCTTCGGGTGTCGCCGCGCAAGGCTTGGGTGTCGTTTGCCAGAACTAGGATGTCTCGTATGTTTCCGTCCTTCGGGTGTCGCCGCAAGGCTTGGGTGTCGTTTGCCAGAACTAGGATGTCTCGTATGTTTCCGTCCTTCGGGTGTCGCCGCGCAAGTTGGGTGTCGTTTGCCAGAACTAGGATGTCTCGTATGTTTCCGTCCTTCGGGTGTCGCCGCGCAAGGCTTGGGTGTCGTTTGCCAGAACTAGGATGTCTCGTATGTTTCCGTCCTTCGGGTGTCGCCGCGCAAGGCTTGGGTGTCGTTTGCCAGAACTAGGATGTCTCGTATGTTTCCGTCCTTCGGGTGTCGCCGCGCAAGGCTTGGGTGTCGTTTGCCAGAACTAGGATGTCTCGTATGTTTCCGTCCTTCGGGTGTCGCCGCGCAAGGCTTGGGTGTCGTTTGCCAGAACTAGGATGTCTCGTATGTTTCCGTCCTTCGGGTGTCGCCGCGCAAGGCTTGGGTGTCGTTTGCCAGAACTAGGATGTCTCGTATGTTTCCGTCCTTCGGGTGTCGCCGCGCAAGGCTTGGGTGTCGTTTGCAGAACTAGGATGTCTCGTATGTTTCCGTCCTTCGGTGTCGCCGCGCAAGGCTTGGAACTAGGATGTCGAAGAACTAGGATGTCTCGTATGTTTCCGTCCTTCGGGTGTCGCCGCGCAAGGCTTGGGTGTCGTTTGCCAGAACTAGGATGTCTCGTATGTTTCCGTCCTTCGGGTGTCGCCGCGCAAGGCTTGGGTGTCGTTTGCCAGAACTAGGATGTCTCGTATGTTTCCGTCCTTCGGGTGTCGCCGCAAGGCTTGGGTGTCGTTTGCCAGAACTAGGATGTCTCGTATGTTTCCGTCCTTCGGGTGTCGCCGCGCAAGGCTTGGGTGTCGTTTGCCAGAACTAGGATGTCTCGTATGTTTCCGTCCTTCGGGTGTCGCCGCGCAAGGCTTGGGTGTCGTTTGCCAGAACTAGGATGTCTCGTATGTTTCCGTCCTTCGGGTGTCGCCGCAAGGCTTGGGTGTCGTTTGCCAGAACTAGGATGTCTCGTATGTTTCCGTCCTTCGGGTGTCGCCGCGCAAGGCTTGGGTGTCGTTTGCCAGAACTAGGATGTCTCGTATGTTTCCGTCCTTCGGGTGTCGCCGCGCAAGGCTTGGGTGTCGTTTGCCAGAACTAGGATGTCTCGTATGTTTCCGTCCTTCGGGTGTCGCCGCGCAAGGCTTGGGTGTCGTTTGCCAGAACTAGGATGTCTCGTATGTTTCCGTCCTTCGGGTGTCGCCGCAAGGCTTGGGTGTCGTTTGCCAGAACTAGGATGTCTCGTATGTTTCCGTCCTTCGGGTGTCGCCGCGCAAGGCTTGGGTGTCGTTTGCCAGAACTAGGATGTCTCGTATGTTTCCGTCCTTCGGGTGTCGCCGCGCAAGGCTTGGGTGTCGTTTGCCAGAACTAGGATGTCTCGTTCGCGAGCATTTCATTTACGACCAAGCAACCATAATTCAAAAGTTACGACACTCGTGTTTTATATATGATCTTGTGTAAGTTGACTCAATACATAAGCATCAAATTCATCCATTAAAGTTTCTGACGGCGGAACAATTATCTCCAGGTCCTCTTCAGTATTAATAGACTGCAAACAAGTCTGCCTGCTACTTGAAGCAGCTCTTTCCTTGGCCTGATTTTTCCTTGATCTTTTTGCCTTCTTCTCGACTGCACTCTTTAATCTGTTCTCTCTCGGGCGACCTTTCGTCCTAATTTGTTCAGGATCTTGAATTACCAGCTCTGAACGTGGTTTAGCTGCGCAGTTGGCATCCACGGCAGTTTTGAATAGAGGCGGTAGACCATCCATCACTACATTAAATGCATCTTCAGACATGGAGGCTATCTCTGCGAGCTTCGTCATCCGATGAGACAGCAAACTATATCTACAATCATAAACAGAATATTAACGATCACAAATATTAAGACATTTCAATTAAAAAATTGTCACTGCGTACCGTGAGTTTCGTGTGCTTTTATCATAACCCTCAGTATTGCAGTCGAATTCGTCGAATTGGTATTTCATGTCCTTGCACCATCTCTTCAAGAAGTATTTATCTGGTAAACGAAATACGTCATTTTGATGAAGAACCAACAGGGCATGCCTACACTGGTACCCCTTGAACTGAAAGGATCGGCACTGGCATTGGACATCCTCAATATTTCTATCGTATGACACGATATAATCTTTGATCATCTCCTTGCCAATTCCATCGACTTCAATCCTTTCATACGACTTGACGGAATATATACACGTGTTGCCAGCTTCGTTGATCAATTTTGTATTTGATGCAGCCATTTCAAGGATCTCATTCTGGAATTTTTTGAAAATGCTCCGTGTATACCTTCCTGCAGCTTGTCTCTCAAAAGGTGATGATGTCTTTAGGAAAGCTATCGTTTGCAAAGTCCTATTATCTTCCTCATTTTCGGCCTCGTATCGTTTTTCCAAGGCATCTTCGTACTTACTTATAAACTCCGTTAATGTTGTCTTCGAATTTATAAACCCATCGAAGAAGTGATTAATGCCCTCGCTCCTTTGTGAAGATGACATCCCTGTTAAACATTTTGTCAACCAAAAATTAAAAAAAAAAACGTTTAAATGAATCATGAACCAAAGCCCATTGACATACAAACCTGCGAAGAATGTATCCTTGAGGTAAACTGGGACCCATTTTTCCCGACATTCGTATAGGACATTGAACCAATCTATAGACTTGCATTCTTTATATTTCTCCATAACATGTGTGCCCACCTTTCCTCGAATG
>UESW01003868.1:993020-1098678 GCA_900491605.1 Calamus simplicifolius | reverse complement strand
CGAACTCAGAACATTGGAGTTATGATTCATCACGAACGAACCAACTTCTGATGGCTACTGAAGAAGCAAAAACATAGTTGAAAAATGCAATGAAAATACCCCAGACAATTCAAAACTAGAATCGAAAAGAGCACATGACAACCTAAATGTCACGGCATGAGAAAAATTCCAAAAAAGCCATCAAGTTGTCAAAAAATAAAGTTGAAAAAAGCCATGAAAACTTTTTCACAATCGATGTAATCTAAATCCAATTTCATCATTGTTCAGGCAAATTACCGACGTAATCCATTTTCAAAATATGGATGCTATCTTGAGTGGACTCAGGAAGGCAGTTTCAGCAGGTATTTCCTGATGGTCATATTTTGCATGCATCCAATTCAGGAAATGCTATGTGTCTGCCAATCATCATGGCCGTCATCGTTGATAGAGCACCTGACTGTGATGCTTCACAACGGTTGCATTTATAATTGCCGTCCATGTCATGAAATCACAGCCGATGCTTCAATATCAATTAGGTCAACCAAATATTCGTAGAAGGTTTAATGGCACTGGAATCATTTAAAAAAACCCATGTCAGTTTTCCAATTCACCAAATATAATCAGAACTTCAATATAAGAGAATGTTACTTTAAACAGTTGAAAGTCTGCCTACTATTATCTCAGCATAACAAATTAAAGTACAATAGCAGTACTGGCATAACATGTCAATGTAAGATAGTTCGCTGCCCATCACAAAACATTGCGAAACATCAGTGTCAGCAGTCAGTTCGATATTACATTACATAAGCATCAACGTTGCCTTTCCAAACAGTAACCCAAGAGGAAGACTACAAGGAAGGATACGAAAAGCAATATAGTTGTTATGACAGGTGCACCCACAGTCCTGGACATCTGTTCATCCCTTCTTCCTTGTTCGTATTCCATTTCATTGTATTTTTCGACATATTGAATGTCGGAAGGTTTATAGTAATGTGGAATGCATCAATTACCTCATGTCTACATTTAAACTTCTTGTACAAGGTATGCTTGAACCCACTAACCTCACGCTGGCACTCAGCCCATGAATCATAAACCCCTCGTCTACGGCCCACGAAAACTACATAATAACTTTGGGCAGGCATTAGTAAGTCTCAGGAGCAAGCAGCCTGATTTCCTGCATTACGGTGATTCAATGTGAAACTCGAATGAATTAATAAATTGCACTACTTATAAAGTGAATAATGGTCGGCATAGTAACTGTAAAGTTATCTACGAGCATGCATCGACTGAAAACAAACGAATCATTGTTAACTTACTTCGCGTGTTATGAGCATCCCAAAGCCTCTCAGCAATGGAATTGCGTAGTTGATCGCCTCTTCGTGATTCATCGTCCCCTATAATGAGATAAGGATCGACATCATCATCATTATCAGTGGGCAACGGTTCAGAAGACATGTTGAAGTATTTGTCGTTGCCTTAGCTGCATAGAATGAAGTTGTGCATTACGCAGCAAGCCATAACAATACGCTTCTGAACCTTGAAGGGAAATGGAATGGCAATTCTTAAAATCTTAAAGCGCTTTTTAAGTATTCCAAAGGCCATCTAAACGCAATTTCTTAGCTGAGCATGTCGGTGGTTGTATAAGTCTCGACAATTATTGTATCGGCGAGCCCTTGGATTGTTGAAGGTACTAAGGTGGTACCTATTACCCCGATAAGGGGCAAGGAACTTATCTGTATTGCCATATCCAGAGTCGACAAGATAGAATTTTCTGTACAGGACAACATTGCCTTGACGTCTTCCACAGGTTAAAAGAAATGTTTAAATTAAGTAATTCAAGTAGTTTGTTATATGCATATACCTTCAGGTACAATGAGTCCTCCAGACTCGACACACCAGCGTAGGACTCTCATGTCAGCTGAAGATCCCTCCCAACCAGTACATACGAATAGGAAGGAGTGATCGAAGGAGACTGCAGCCATGACATTTTGAGAAATGGTCCCCTTTCGATTACGAAATCGTGGTTGTTTGCTTTTCCTGATCATTGCAGGTATATGTGTGCCATCGATTGCTCCAACAGCATTCTGTAATGCAAACAAATGTATCAAAGACCTGGTAATGAGAAGATTGAAAAATAATTCGGTGTCTGGGGACTGTCCAAACCTACCGTGAAGTGAGGATGGAAAAGTTTGTTGCCATGGATCCGTGGGTGAACGCCGTCTCCTGTTGAGGTTGAACGATAAATTCATGCTTAAGCAAACAAATTGCTTTCAGTATGTTGTTGAAGTTTGGGATATTGTCTCCCCTGAGTGCTGAAACGTTTCAGCCAACACTCTATTACTAACACCATGCCCTATGTCGTATAGGAAGATTGCTAGTTGCTCCTGTATCGATAAGTTACGTGTGCTACTCACCAACCCTCTCAAGACAAGCAAGTCTTGCAGCTTGAAGAACATAGTATTTGTCATCCTAAAGTGATCGTAACCTCTGTTTGATGTCCACTCAAAATATCAGCAACGATTTCGTGACCCGAGAATGGACGAGTGCGGCATGGGACCTTTGAACTAACATTAACATTGGGTATAGAAAGGAACCCATTACTATCAACACAGTTAGGACGTCTTGCCAGTAGTTGTCCTCATCTAGTAAATACGCCATGACATCTTGAAATAGGTCCATCTAATCGAAAATTGTAGTAGTTAATGATACAAACAAAGCTCAATAAGTAAGTGCTGATTGCAAAAGTTGACAGCAGAGTACAGGAAAAAAGGATGGTACGTAATAACAGAAGACAGAAATGTCTACACCAAAAGGACAGAAATATAAGCAGCTTGACAACTAACATATCATTCTAGAACTACTATGATGCAAGCAAAAATATGTCATGTCCAACGATCGTAAGAAAAGTCGATGTCATGCATCGTAGATGCAGGTGTGGTACAAACGGATTCTTGCACACTGACAGCAGGAGAATGGGTCGGACCTTGGGAAATGCTGCTATCACAGCTTGGCCTGAATAATGGCTCCATGAATGGAATTTGTCCGCCTCGACTGGAAGCATGCGTAGCCGGAGGCACAAAAACAGAAGGGCCACCATGATGGACACCATGCATTTGAGGCATAAAGAACGTAGGCGCGACTGCGAAACTTTCAGAAGGTCCTCCGCTGAAGGTGGTAAACGGTAGAACTATGTCATTTGTCTTTTAAGCCACGCTTCAAGGAGTGAGCCTTCATAATGCATGAGGAACCACCTATTAATCTCAATTTTTAAACTGTCCCCCATAGCAAGAATACATTCCGGAGTAATCCCTGGAGACTCTCTAACTTCCGCATGCATTCATCAATTGAGTAGACAGTAGGACGAGCAAGCTGCTCTCTCCTAAGGATCTCGTTGGCAATTTCCAACCTCTTCTTACCTTGTTCCACCAATTCGAGGAAGGCATCACCAGCTTCAGATGTGCACTTATATTTACGTGCTGTAGGAGTAACGGTTGATGACCTTTTCCTCTTTCCACTACTAGTAGACAATCCTGAATCTAAGGAACAATCCGTGGGTGGGGTCGAGGCACATGTGCTCGGGTTGGTTGGGGAGACATCATGAAATAAGTGATCGAAATGACTGGATGATGAGAAAGAGAGTCCTGCACCTTTACGTGATGGGGGCCAGAAGTCTATGTCCTTAAGGTTCATCCGTTCGACCTCGTCGTCCGAGGTATCATTATCGGATACTCCCTCTGGAATAGCAGATGTATCCCCTCGTCTACCAGTGGCAGTATTCTTTGAAAATAGAATGTCTATGTTGTCGTATACAGGGAAGGACTTACCCTTGATTCGAGCGTAGTCCTTGTTAACCTGTAAAGCAATGTTGATGAAATAATTATTGAAGTATACCGAAATATCAGCCGAATTAACATGTGATAACATCAGAATCTACCACTTACCGAGATGATCTCCTCCCACATATGTTCATCACCGCATGTGGGTAGCTTAAGTGCAGGATCCCATCCCCAGCCTGAACGGTTAGCTAGGTTGTAATACAAATTGAAGGTCTTCTTCAGAACCTTCAAACGATTCTTCAAGTTTGTAAAGGTGAACGACAGATTGGTCCTTTCATTGAACAACTTGGTAATTCTCTTCCAGGTCTCTTGTGAGAAAGTACCATTGTGACAGTTTCCGTCATCATTCTCTTGCCTCATGAGGGTCACGAAAGTCGAGTCAAGAGAATCGGTCCAGTTGGGTGCCCTAGTTCGGCCCGATCGTTCTGTGGACTGTGACGAGTCACCATTTTTTTTCGATTGAGCCATTTTATCTACAGATCGAGAACCGTTGATATTTTATTACATCAGTATATATTGCTTAAACTTTGTCATGCGGCACAATGCTGTAGAACGGAACTATATGTACTAAATGAAGAAGTTACAGTAAATGAGTAATGTAGAGAATACGGCAGATGAAGAACAATGTAATTTGTATAAGCTATTGAATTCTATCAAAACAAGAAAATAAAAATAGATAATCATCAGAATAGGTTAAAATGAATATCAACCATCTCAGAAATAAGTAGTCGTTAGAGGAAGACAACATTGATTCTATTGGGATAAGGCGTGACACGTGATGCTATCGAATGATATTGGGATTTCAATCTAACACAAGTAATCTAGTGAGTGTCTATGATTTGAGAACAATAACAATCAGGGCAGTTAAATATCAATGTCATTAATATTTATTTATTTGATAAGCTTCTTCTAAAGTTGGACCTAACTATGATAATAATTTTCATTATTTCAATCATTGATACAATCAAGTTTTGCTTGCTCAAACATGGAATCGGTGTTCACTGTCGACAGTGCTATTATTGATTTTGCTTACCTCGTCATGAGATGGTCCAACTGTGTCAAGACTTCTTGTGATACAGTGTGTCTTAAGAAATTAGAAATTAGCAGCCTATTAAGAAATAAACACATGTAACCCCTTCCATAACGTTGTCTTCGATTGTAATAAGCCTAATTGGTTAAGTAGTGTTCAAGTTGAAACTGACTAACTTATTTATTTATTTATTGCATGTGGTAGACAACTTCTTATAACCAGCCAAGCCGTAGACTTGGCCAACTATTACAATAAAACATTGATTTATGTAACTACAGTTATGGATTTTGACATGAACATATCAGGGCATGAAATCATTTTATAGACGGTTAAGCATGTATATGGCTACGACATGAACATGAATATGAATGTCTGTTTCCTCATAGATGTCAAAATCTTAAATCTGAAAGGGTAGGTAGGTTATGTACGTAGCATAATCTGTGCTTTTATAAACTAAAATTACAGCTACGTAATCCACTATGTAGTTAACATTGAAATAGGGTGTCGTACCTCATACAAATACGAAATTGACAGCAGAGCACATAACCTAAATATTCATCATTAAAAGAGAAACATTCATCTGTAAGAGAAGAAGATAAAGTCCAAGCCCTCATGTCTAGCGATACGACAGATGTTTCACAAGCAGATATAGGAATTACCCGAAGCCTTCACAAGGAATAGATGAGGAATAAGTACTTAAAAGAAGCCTCAACGGAGCATCCAACAGTAACCACTATCTAATGGTTCTCAAAATCGAATGACATGCAGGTTGAAGCATCAGTCAAACATTAAAGCCTTGTTGAATGCCATCAATAATAGAAATTAGACGCTGTAGACACATCCAGTGCCTTAAGGTTTTGCAGAGACAAACCTATTTTATGGATTTCCTGCATTAATTAATTTCCCCTTAAGCTTGTGAATGTGCAATTGTGGGAAGAGATATGGGTTCAGAAAAAAGAAAAGCTTCTTTGAGTCTTTCTGTTTGGATGAAAACCAGTTGACCCCGAACCGTAATCGGTTCAGTCGAAGAGCAGAAGCGGTCAAACCCTAGCTGATATCAAAAGAAAGCATCAAAGAAGGGAGAGCGTACCTAATCCACCGCTTCCTCGAGATTTGTCCTCAGGAAAATATGTTTCAGAGAGGAGGATGAAGAGCGAACCGATAACCTGGCTAGATCCAGTTGATCCCCACCGTCCAACAAGAAATAGGCTTGGGAGACCTATTTTGGAGTATCTGCAGAGAGATGGCCAGAGGGGAGGAGTAAGGATCGAAAGTTGGTGGGCGTTGAAGAAGAAAGGGAAACCCTAGTCGCGAGAGCAAATGAGGAAGGCCGGCCCCAAAGCAGACCCGATTTTTATCAATCGTCGATTGCCCCTGGAATAGCTACAGTGCCAGAATAGCTTATTCCAGGGGTCAAGGCGGAATAGGAAAGGGGGATCCGAGGCGCTGACCGGAATACGGGTGGGAGTGGGCCCCATCGATGGTTTAAACGGGTGTTTGGGGGAATAAGCTGGAATAAGGCCCTATTCCATGCCTTATTCCAGCATCCAAATGCTGTCTTAAAGAAAATCATATATGTTCCCCTGCATTCCTTTAATTTTCATCAAATTCTAGAACATCTGAAAAATGAGTTGGCCCACGAAACAAATATTTACCAACGGCTGTTGCGTTGAGGTCTAGCCACATAAAGTTCTCACATGAAAAGTGATCGCTGGTGAAGCCACGTTAAGGTTAACAGTTGAAATCAACCGGCGAAGCCATAACCCAACAATCAGAAAAAGTCATTTGACAGGATCGACGTGTCCAAACCTAGAGTCGGCCACGGCATCGGCCTCGGCTTTGGAGTCACCCTTGGCATCCAAAGTCGGCCTCGGCTTTAGAGGCGGCCTCAACTTTTAGAATCTACCTCGGCTTTCAGAGTCGGCCTCGATCTCTAGAGTTGATCTCGTATGGCTATCAGAGATCCTCAACAAGGGTGGCTTCGTACGACCCATCAGTCCCTCTACAACCACCATATCTAACAAGGTTAGGCCTACCAATCTATCTGCGACCACTATATCTAACAAAATCAAGCCCACCAACATGCCTGTGATCACTATATTGACAAGATCAGTCCCACCAACCTGCCTGCGACCATCACATTTGACAAGGCCAGGCCCACTAATCTGCCTATGACCACTATATCTGACAAGATCAGGCCCACAAACTCTTCTGTGAACCTCATGTCTGACAAGACTAGGCCCATCAACTTGCCTGCGACTGCCACGTCCAGTAAGACCTGGCCCATCAACCGGTTGTAGTCGCTCATATTAGACAAGAGGTGGCTTGTCAGTCCTGACATGCCACGAGAAGGCACGCCCCATTCCTATTTCCCTCGCTGCTCATTCCCTGGTAGGTGGTTGCATCTTGAGACTTACGATTATCCACAAAAGGACAAGAGGGATCCGAACTAGGTAACAAGAACAACCGCTCATACTCACTCACATGGAGAAAGCTCTACAATTCTCTTCAAGCTTTCTTTCAAGTTCACTGTTGTGACCCAATCTACTTACTTGAGTGTCGGAGGGTTTTCGTCGGAATCACCGACCCTTGAAACTTCTTACAGGATTTTCGTCGAAGGCGGGCTATCAGAGGACCTCAAAGGAGAAGAATATCACCGTTTTCTCACCGATGTTCAAGAAAGATTATTTGGCATCAACAAAAAGAATTCTAGGTCTTCATTTAAAAAATATTTGATATGGTCGAGAAAAAATGGGAAACATTGCATCCAATGAAAAACTTGGAAATGTTAACAACATGAGCTTCTCACGTGCAATGCGGACCGGTGGGCTTGCTTTATATGATAGGGTAGATAACTGAATGGAGTTAAGCGTGACAGTCCTGGGCTACCGTCCAATCCAGTGTCCTGGGCTATTTCTTGCTTGTAACCTCATTTTTTTCACGTGAGGTAACTCGAAATTTATTTTGATTCTCAATTTTTCAATTACATAGTTTCATGTTTTATATTTAAAAAATACTACATTTTTAATATTTTTATATAATTAATTAAAATTAATAAAATATCTAATGTATCATCCTAATACGGATATATGAATTAGCTAATAGAATGATACATTAACCATTATGCTAATTTCACCTGATTGTATAATATTTTTTATAAATGTAATATCTTTAAAACATTTGAACTAAACAATAACATTTGAAAGTTTGAAGTGCAAAATAAATTTTGAATGCAAATTTGAGAATTAAAAAAAAAAGTATATCCTATGCATCTCCCTTTATTACTGACATGCTGTAGTTTTTATGTTGAGGTGCGTTTTTCTCTTTGAAATGAATTATTCACAGCTTAGGTATATAGGTTAAGCATCAACAACGGCAATAACAATGAGAGGCCATAAGAGGCATTATCTTAGTCAAATTAAACATAAGCACAAAGGCCGCCCAGTCGCCTACTAGGGGCTCTGTTTGATAGACAACCAGACCGACAAATTTGGGACGCATTTTATCTTCGCTTCCTCGAAGTCTCAGCATTCAAATACATTATTTAATTTAGCTGTGAAAGAGAACAAGTAAAAGGTGAAAAGAAAAGAAAAAAAAACCATCCTCCTTTCACAACTAAGTTGGGATACCAAGCTATTTTTGATATTTTGTTTAGAAATATCAACTTCACGGATCGCTAGATTTCTTCTATATTATTCATTTGCACATTACAAATCATAAACTAGAAAACGCTTATTCAGTGATCAAGAGAGGCTACAAACTTAACACTTCCTGCTCTCTACATTCGTCTAGCGCAAAGAAATATAGAGGAACATATCTCATGGAAGGCCTCAAGGATGACCTGCCCGTGCTCCCGGGAATTCATTGACATGTAGCAATTCAATAGACTTCTGAGCTCTTTTGGCTCCTCCAACCCTTTTGAAGCGATGACCTCCAACATGGACCTCCGAAAGTCTCCGCGAGGATCATAAGAACTCTTGTCCATGGCTATCAACACAATTAGCCTAGCGCTGCTCCCTGCGCCGATCTTATCCCGTCTTTGCCTCTGATCAGTAGTTCGAGGCCCCCTCTCACTGATCAACTGCTCTCGTCTTGCCTGCACCATGCCATGCGCGAGGTTCGACAGGCAGTCCAGTTGCTTTCCAATGCCTTCGGAGGAGGAGGAAGAAGAGCAAACGCTCGGCCTAGAGCCGCAGCACAGGGCCCCGATTCGCTTTGAATGCTTGGAGCGGCTGCCATACTTGTGTTCCCTCTTCGCCAAGAAATTCTGCATGCTTCTCGATCTCCCAGGGTCTCACCTTAATTGCAGGGATCGATAGCCTGTGGATAATGGGATTAATGTATCTTATTATAAGGTAACGACGACTCGTTTTAGAATGGATGGTCGATCATGGTGTTTCCTGGCCTTAAATCTAGAGTGCATCATGATGTCACTGCTTGAGAAGGCCTATGCCATGTAGGTTTTCAAGTGGACGCTTTCATATGTGAAGGTGAACGAGCATGTGAGAGGATATTGATTGGAGTATTTTCTGCTGTCATTCGTTCATGTGGGATCGGCGTGTCTGGGATCTTTGGGAAAGGCCGAAACGCCAGACCCCCTACAGCGCTGGCTCACTCATTATTATACTTCTAGAGGGTCCGGGATTTAGAATTCTATAACCCGTTCATGGGTTGCGTAGGCTCTGCTGGCCAGGCTTAGTCTTTTTTTTTTTTTTTTTGCTTTCCAACAATGGGACGCAAGGACAAAGGCAGGGATAAGGGTGCAATGAATAAGCGGCCTTCTTTATTTCCCCTAAAGGGCGATGCCAGATCAATCTTTCCATGTTTCACTTTAAAAAATTTGCCACAAGGCCCAAAACTAAACACATAAAGTTCCTCCGCACTGGCTTGCCGCGTGGTATGACTTTTTTTTTTTGAGAAAGTTCAAATTTTTGATGGTAGGTGATGAGTCTGAGCCATGTAACAATATTTGAAGCAGGTACGTTCTTCATTATTTCCCTTTAATAAATACATCAACGAATGGGAGAAGGCCAATCATTTGACTAGGATGGAAGCGGTCACCGACTTGGTAGCAAGCAAGAAATCCACTGATTTTTAGCACTTTACAAAAGGACCACTTTCAACGCAAAGCCCCTTAAATTTTCAGAAGCAAGGGCTTGCTTCTTGGACAATAGTTAATAATTTTGCTCCCCATAAGTCATATAGGAGTTTAGGAATATAGAAATTTATCCTATATTTTGATTTATCGTTATGGTCCCTGTTCTAGAAGAACTTTTAGTCGAAAATTTGGTACGAAATAATTCATTTAGGATTGTTAATGATTTGGTTCGAGACGATGAAATTGTTGTGTTCGATTGCACTTGATGATCTTACATAGCAGTAATTTCAATCATTTTTATCTCTAAAATTATGGCACAACTTAGTTATCCTTTGCCTATCTTTTAAGGTTGAATACCCAAAATGATTTTTATGTGATAATATAAACTTATATTTAAAGATCAAAATATCCCTCGATCATATTTAAAATACTTAATTTGTATATTAATATAGTAAAATTTAATTTATAAGATTATATTATAAGATTATAAATATAATATTATAATGATTATATATATTAATCATGATATTACATTGTTATAATATAATGTTATATAATATAATATTATAATGCTAAAAGTATAGCATAATTATAATTATATAATTATAATATTATATAATTATAATATAAACTATAGTATTGTATTGTATATAGTATTATAAAAAAATATAATTAAATATAAATATTATAATTATAAATAATATGAAATAATGATAAATTATTTTAGTACTTTAAAAATACATAAGGGTGGCTATTTTTAAGATAAAAATAGCATCAATGAAAGTAATTTTAATATTTATTATTAGTATCTAAAATTTTTATCATATATCGAATATGATGATCTTAAATTACTAGATCTTCAATCATGGTATATGTCATTTTAGACATATTAACAAGCAAATCATCTCAATATAAGATTACCGCGGTGGTCATGCCCAAGAGTTTCCCCGTGTCCTATGAGGCTCTTGGAACAAGTAGATATCATCTGCACGGAAATGACCAAAAACACACAACGCTTCAACCCCCGCGTCTCCATGTCAGTCAAGACACAACCCTGCTTCTATCTCCATCTCCATCTCCATCTCCACCGTGCCTCCTTTTTCTGTCATGTTAATTTTTTTGACGGTACGCACCCGTTGTTCTTCCGCTTGGAACGCAGGCCTTCGGGATAAACCAACGCCGTCAATTCGACTTTGAGAAAAGATTTTCTGCACAGAAAAGTATAGCAAGTGCACATCAAGCTCACAGATGGGCCGCGTACGTACCATCATACGTGTAATGCATAATAAAATTCATTGAGTTTCGGTATATATAATGATATAAGTGTACGGTTAATTCATAAGTCGGATGGACATTTATTGCACCGCCTTTTGGTGCTGCAGGTATTTTCCTTCAACTTTGTAGCAGATGATACATTGCATCATTAACGGGCTGACCTTAGTTTGCCGGTGTAGGCCTGTATTGCCGAGCACTTCGCATCCGTGGGAGCCCACCACGCCCAGCCCAAACCCAGTCAATGTTTGGGCTAAGTTTTATGTCGTCAATGTTTGGGCTAAGTTTAATGTCGCAATTTTCCCTACATATATTTTGGAAGTCTTTGCACTGTCTGATGCAGGAAGCATGCATCGAATGCGCTCATCGATCGCATCTTTGTACAAATACATATGCAAAGCATGTCATGATCTATTGAATAGTAGTATGTATACCTGCATGGCATGCGGCCAATAGCCGCATTCGATGCAAGCGTTTGTGTATAAGCACTGTTGAGGGATAAAATCGCCATTGCATTGATAACCGCGCAAGAGGTCAGGATCAGCACTGACTCCCACTCGTCGCGCGGTGCCCGCAACAAATGAACCAACCATTATACCTCTGTGGATTGAGACGCCTTAGCCCCTCGACAAACCAAGGATTCTCCGGGTACAGATTACGTCTCTATGTCTCGCTAGCCGAGCTATCCCTATCTCTCGGCTCCAGCCCGAGCAATCTCTATGCCTCGCTAGCCGATCTATCCCTATCTCTCAGTCCCAGCCCGAGCGATCTCTATGCCTCGCTAGTCGAGCCACCCATATGTCTCGGTCCTAATCCGAGCGATCCCTATCTCTCGGCTCTAGCCGAGCTATCCCTATCTCTCAGCCCCAGCCCGAGCGATCTCTATGTCTCGCTAGCCGAGCTATCCCTATCTCTCGGTCCTAGTTCGAGCGATCCATATAACTCGGCCTGCCCGAGCAATATCAATACCTCTGCGAAATCAAACCGTCCTTACGCCCAGCTTACTCCTTTATCATGCCTCGGCAAACCGAGCCTTTCCATACTTTGGCGGATCAGGCCGTTTTCTGTGCCTCGGCCCGACCGAGGCACTCAGGCACCTACCTCTATGGAACCACGATGACCAAACAAGGATCCACATAAGCAATCATGCCTATACTACCAGCAACGGCCTAGAGCCTATATGATCGCTGAATCTCAAAGAATCAGATAGCCCCCTTTGGTCGTCGATCCTATAACTAACCAGATACGGATCCCACCGACCTCACAACAGCCTGATTCGAATCAGCCTCGAATCCCAACAACTTCCAGACCTCCTATGACGCGCCCAAAGAGTCAGGTGATCGCCTATAAATAACACAGTCCTAGATTCTCTAATGTAAGAGCATTCCTGGCGCATTCTAGGCACTACTCTCATTCTGTCTCTGCTCACCTCTTTCCGCCATTGACGCTCTGCTTGGAGCTCCTAAAAGGCCACCCTGGAGGGACTCTTCAGCGAGAGCCTTCTCCCCATATTTGTTCGTTGTTGATCTCCACTGACTTGAGCGTTGAAGGGTCTTCCGCAGAGGGCCACTCCCAACGCCTCTCGCATGAGGACTGTTTTGCAGGTCCGCCCATGAGGGAGCCCAACCTGAAGCTCGACCGCATCCGAGTCGGAGGACGGATTCCAGCAACAACAAATTGGCGCTAGAGGAAGGGCCCTCAAGTCCCATAAACTTGAAAAAAAGGAGATAAAGATCTCGATTTTGAAGAGAACCCCTCCAATGGCCAATTGAAGAAGGGCTATCTCTGAAGCCCGGGATCAAGTCGTCTCCCAAAGACCTGATCCGATAAGCAGTGTGGCACCGCCGCCACCACCAGTTGAGACTCCATCGCTACCAGTGGCCCCAGTGACCCAGGACCAGTTTGCCACACTGGTCCAGTAGGTCCAAGCTCTGACCCATCTGATTCAAGGACGCCATGAAGCTCCCCGTCCAGCTACTCTTGCTTCGCACCTTCCTGAGGAGGCCGCGGCCCCTCTTTTCCCAGCAATCTCTTCTTTCGGTCCGCGTGGAGTCACGGACCCCCCTCGTCGTCCTAAGGGAGTTGGGTCAACCCCGCAAGGGGCCTGCGATAAGGATCTCCCTAAATCTCGACGGGCCCGATCCCTCTCTCCGGTGTTCTCTCGCCATGACTCGACATCGTCTCCACATTCTCCTTGCCCAGCTCCTCCTACTATTTCCGAGGAGGAGATCCACCGACAGATCCGAAAGATGCGCCAGGAGTTGGACGCTGCCATGCAGACCCAACCGCTTCAGCATAAGGTGGAGAAGGGTATTCCCTTCTCCAAGGAGATCATGGGGGAAGTGATTCCCTCCCTTGTCAAGTTTCCCACCATCGAGCCTTACCACGGATCCTTCGATCCTGATGACCACCTTAGTAGCTTTCAGTCGATCATGATGTTCCATGGAGCATCATATGCGATTATCTGCCGCGCCTTTCCCTCCACCCTTAGAGAGTCCGCTTGAACCTGGTTTAATGCCTTAAAACCAGGTTCCGTTGGCTCATTCGATGAGCTGAGTCGCCTCTTCATCAGCCAGTTCATCAGCAACCGCCGTCACCGGTGGAGATCTGATTCCCTCTCCGAGATTAAGCAGAGAGAGGGGGAATCCTTGAAGAACTATCTTGGTCGATTTAACATGGCCATGCTGGAAGTGGATCACCTTAACCATGAGGTGGCCATGTCCGTCCTAGCGAGCGGAGTGTTAAAGGAGAGTGACTTCTACCTGGGTTTGAGATCAATTACCCTCCAAACCTCTCCGATATGATGGCCCTGGCGGACAAGTACGCCAGAGTCGAGGAATCGCGAAGGACTGCCCGCGCTGAGCTGGTGAGGAAGAAGGAGTCCAAGGGCTTGGACAAACACCGATCTGTCCGTCACCTGAGCCCACCTCGCTGCCAAAGGGTTCCTCTGTCACCACTGAGGAACCGCACCCGGAGCCTGCCTAGAAGGTTCAACTAGTTCACCCCGCTCACTGCCCCGAGGGCACAGATCCTCATGGAGATAAAGCGCTAACTCCCTCGACCACCTCCTCTCCGAGGGAATGCAACCTGGAGAGACCCCACCAAGTACTACCACTACCACTGGGACCATGGCCACGACACCGAAGAATGCTGGCAGCTGAAGAATGAAATCGAGAGGCTTATCCAGCGGGACCGACTGAACCAATTCAGGGGAGCACCCAAGCCAAGAAATGGGGGTAACCGCCAGCCTGAGCCTCAGCAGCCTCCTCCTCCAAATCCCCCAGTTGCTAGCCACATCAATGTGATCGAGGCGGTCGGTAGTCCGTCGGGCAGACGGGATGATGAAGAAGATTCAGCACCAAAGAGAGCACGGACTGATGAGCTCTCCTTCTCTAATGATGATCTCTAGAAGATACAGTTCCCGCATGATGATGCGCTGGTTGTATCTCTCAATCTAAACAATTATGATGTAAGCCACTTTCTTATTAATAGTGGGAGCTCTGTCAATGTTCTGTACCTCGATGTGTTTGTGAAAATGAAACTGCTCATGGAGAGTCTCCAAGCCATGGACTCCACCCTAATGGGGTTCATCGGCGATGTTATTACCCCAGAGGGGGTCGTGACCTTGATGGTCCGAGCAGGAACTTGGCCCTGTGTTGCCACTGTTCACACAGACTTCCTGGTGACCAAGCTTTGGTCGCCCTACAATGCAATCTTTGGGAGACCCGACCTAATGTCCCTTAGAGCTGCTGTCTCCATCCCGCATCTAGTCATGATGTTTCCTACCGAACATGGAATTGGGGTAGTTCGAGGAAGCCAAGCTATGGCTCGGTAATGCTTCGTCACTAGCCTTCAGTCCAAACTGCCCGAGGTTGACGGGCTGGATGCTCGGAAGGATTTGCCGAGCATCGAGGAGAGCCAGCCGAAGAGCTGAAGGAGGTACCACTAAACGAAGCCCGTCCCGATCGAACTATAAGGATCGGGTCACTACTGAAGGGGAAACCTCGGCTGGAGCTGATCGACTTTCTCTGAAAGAATGCTGATGTCTTTGCCTGGTCCGCCTTAAAACGCTAGGAATCAGCCCAGTCATTCTCGTCCACCATCTCAATGTGGATGAGATGTCCTGGCCCATTAAGCAGAAGAAAAGGAGCTTCGCCACCGAGCAATAGAAGGCTATTAAGGAAGAAGTCGATAAGCTTATCGAGGCGAATTTCATTCGGGAGGTAAACTATCCTAGCTGGCTGTCAAATGTTGTTATGGTGAAGAAGTCGAACGGCAAGTGGCGGATTTGCATTGACTTTACCGACCTCAACAAAGCATGCCCGAAGGACAGCTTCCCTCTCCCCTAGATCGACCAGCTTGTAGATGCTACTTTGGGTCACCAAATGCTGGCCTTCATGGATGCCTATTCGGGCTACAACAAAATTCAAATGGCATCCAAGGATGAAGAGAAGACTGCCTTCATAACCGACCAAGGTACTTATTGTTACCGTGTCATGCCTTTCGGTCTGAAAAATGTAGGTGCTACCTACCAAAGGCTAGTTACAAGGTCTTTAAGGAGCAGATCGACCGTAACATGGAGGTGTACGTCGACGACATGCTGGTCAAAAGCAAAGAAGCATCCCAAGACATTGAGGATCTCTTGGAGAGCTTCACGACGCTCTGAAAATATGAATGAAGCTCAATCCGACTAAGTGCGCCCTTGAAGTCAATTCCATGAAGTTTCTAGGCTTCATGGTTTCCCAGCGAGGCATTGAGGCCAATCCGCAAAAGATCCAGGCACTTCAGCAAATGGCGCCTCCAGCATCCATCAAGGATGTCCAGCATCTGACTGGGAGGATTGCAGCCCTCAACTGCTTCGTGGCTCGGTCAGCCGAGAGATGCCTCCCTTTCTTCAAAGCTCTTCAATCAGCTAAGAATTTCCAATGGTCTCCCGAATGTCAGAAATCGTTCAAGGACCTCAAAAGGTATCTTGGCTCTCTACCCCTCCTCAGCAGTCCAAATCCAAGGGAAATGTTGTTCCTGTACTTAGCAGTTTCGGAAGGCGCCATTGGCTCAGTATTGGTCAGAGAAGAGAACAAGACCCAAAAGCCAATCTATTATGTCAGCAAACTGCTCCGAGACGCCGAGACAAGGTACGCTTGGATCGAAAAGTTGGTTTTGGCCCTGATAACGTCGGTCTGGAAGCTGCGACCATATTTTCAAGCACATTCTGTGACAGTCCTAACCGACCAATCCATCAAAGCGGTGGTCCATCGTCCGGAAACATCAAGGAGAATGACCAAATGGGCCGTCGAGCTAAGCGAGCATGACATCCAATACCAACCTCGCTCGGCCATCAAAGCCCAGGTTCTAGCTGATTTCCTCCTCGAATGCACTATCCCCGAGGATGGCTCCACTTCGGACTTCTCTGAGCATCCGAGATCTGATGCCCTATGGCTGCTCCACGTTGACGGATCATCTAATGCCAATGGCTCCGGTGCTGGATTAATCCTCACCAGCCCAGAGGGGGCGACCTTCGAATACGGCGTCTGCTTCTCCTTCTCAGCCTCCAATAATGAAGCAGAGTATGAAGCTATGCTCGCTGGACTCTGAATTGCCCAGACCTTAAAGTGAAGAAGCTGAATGCCTTTTACCGACTCTCAGTTGGTAGCCGGTCACGTGCGCGGCGAGTTCGAGGCCCGGAAGCCGAACGTGATTCGGTATCTTCAAGATAGGGCTGAAAATGGATTGGATAAACTCCGATCGTATCGTATTCGTATTCGTATTCGAATCATATCAGATTCGGATATTTATTCTATAGTTTAATCGGATTCGGATACGAATACGGATATTTAATTCAAAAATTAATCGGATACAAATACAAATACGAATTTATATAAAATTTTAAATATGGATACAGATATCAGTTTTATTATAAATATTTGGTTAATAATAATATTTTGAATTTTCGATTCTTCGGAACAAAAGTTACAAAAACCCGCCGGACAACTTACAGCTATTTTTTAAATAAAAAATTAAAATCAAAATGTCGGGCAAATCGGGCGATCGACACGTCGCGTACGGTTAAGCCACTCCCGTCCCATTTCTTCTTTGACTTTCGTAACTTGTTCGTTTTTTTTTTTTTTTTTTTTGGCACAGGGTGACAGGCACATAGCCCGCTTCCTTCCCTCCCACTTCACTTCTGTCTTCTAAACTTCCTTCCCAAATCCCATGTCCATACTTCGTGGCAGTGAGGAGTAGCAATCCATCGGTCCATCGGACCATCGCGGAGGCAGCGAAGAAGACGATGCCACAGCCACGGTGGTCGAGGACGTGGGAAGTCTGCAACCACGGAGCTTGCGTCTCCTTCGCGGAGCGATCCATCGCAGAGAGTAGTAACATTCTTTTCCTCCAAATCATATTCTTTAAAAGTTTCACCTAGAGTCTTCCTTGCATTCTCTGAAACTTCACTCTTCTTTTCTTTAATCGTTTCAGTACTCTCAGGGCATTTCTCTCCCTCATCCTTCTTCTCCTGAGCCATTCCACCACCACCACCAGATGTCTTCTCTTCCCCTAATGAGCCTCTAGAAATGTTAGCAGCAACATTTAAATCTTTAGAGGTCTCAACTGATCTTGGTCTTTCGCCTTCCAGACTATCATCCATCTTCTCCTCGACCGTTTCAGCAGCTACAGAGGATTTCTCATCCTCGGTTGAGACCTGAGAAATTCCAACAGCAGCATCAAAACCTTTGAAGGTCTCAACCAGAGTCGTCTTCTCACTTTCGGAACACTCTTCCTTCTCCTCTGCCACAGTTTTGAGATTTTTAGAGACCTTTTCCTGTGATGCAAATTCAGCAACTCCAGAGGCAGCATCAAAATCCTTGGAAATCTCTACTACAGATATCTTCTCATCTTTCAGACCTTCATCCTTTGCCTCCCCAGAGACTGCAGCACTTTCAGAAGCCTTCTCTTCCTGGGATGAAGGCTCTGCAATTATCGAAGCTGCATTAGGACCTTTGGCGATTTCCTCTTTACCTTGCAAGTTTTCATCCTTATCCTCAACCATGTCATCACCTTCAAAGACCTTCCTTTCCTCCGAAGAGACTTCAGAAACTCCAGTATCAGCATAGAGATCTCTGGATGGCTTCATCAAATTTGCCTCAAAACCTTCCAAATGCTCATTCTTCTTCTCCTCAACCTTTTCAGTACTTCCAGTAACCTTCTCTCCTTCATGTCATTTCAGAAATTTCAACTGAGTTCGGTCTTGATCTTGGTTCGCGGAGAGCATATTTCAACTGATATGTTCCTCCCTAGACTTCAGCAGTTCGGCTTCCTTTCCTTCTAGGCTTCCATCGTCGGTCGTCATCAGGTAAGCAGCAAGCTTCCTTTCCTTCCAGGCTTCCAGCGCGGCAAGGAGAAAGAGAGAAAAAGAGAGAGAGTGGGGGGGGGGGGGGGGGGGGGGGGGGGGAGTCCTATGAAACAATTCTATATCATCTGCAGCATCCTAGTATGATATTTGGAACATAAAAGCATCTATTAAGTAATGTAAGCTTTAATTATGCGTGATGAAAGCTGACTGTAACATACGACTATTAATTCAATGGTCGGAATCATTGTCGGGAATTTGATATCAACATTGTGATTTATTCAATAAAGCAATACGAGTGATCTTCCAGGAAAGTCTTTGCGGCTTCTTCAGCTCTCTATCTATATTTTTTTAAAAAAATTAATTTGGGTGTGTGTGTTGGTGTCGGTGATTTGAGGTTTTAGAAAATTTTGACATTCCACCTGGAAGAAAGTCCGTTTGGTCGAACTAGATTTTGATAAAAGTAGTATTGGTTCTACCATATTTGTGAGGCCTGGGTAAATTTTGATGGTGAATAAATATCAATACTCGAATAAATTCACTTGTGCTGAAAGATCGAGACTGATTTAAGTTGGCCTAATTTACCTGATATTTTGGGTCTCTTTGGCCCAAAAGCTCAGGCCTGCCTAGAAAGCATCCCAAGAGATCGTAATTATGAATCTAGGCCGAGATCATTATGGGTTCCATGCTTGGGCATAGGTCATGCTCAGATTAGCCCTCCGAGATCAATATGGGTTCCATGCTTGGGCTTAGGCCATGCTCAAATTAGCCCTAATAATGCCCCAAACGTGTGGTTAACGTGTTGATATAGTCTTAGTAGAATTTGTGGATTTTTCATGCTTCCATGTTGATATGCATATGTTCTTGCTTCTATATAGTCTAAATACGACCATAGTCTATCTATTACCCTGCTTATTTTTAGTTTATCTAGTTCTCAATAATTTTAAGTTCTTTAGGTAGTTCAAGCATGTGCTAGAATTAGTTGATATATTAATGGTCTAGATTTAATTGATGCTATCTAATACCAAAGTAATCATGACCTATATATGAAAGGGTGAGGCAATTCTTGCTGACTAGGTTCTATACATATTAGTTTATTTTCATGCCATATTAAGAATTGACTCTTTATTATTGTCGACTTATCTTGTATATGGTTATGCCTTGCAGCAAACATGTCTGCTTGTTGTAGTTTCTCTTAAGCTAGGTAGGGAAAAATAACTATGCTAACTAGAGAAATATCATGCAATTGTTAATTTCCTCGGTGTGATCATGAATTTTCTTATTATATATTTTATTTTTTTATTTTGAATGCAGTTGTTATATATCTTGTCTTCTTGTGGAACTATTGAAGATGCAAATAGCAAATCAGTTGAGCCTACAAATCAAACAGAGAGGAAAAGACAAAAGAAAAAGCTAACATCTAAAATTTGGGATGATTTTACAAAGTATGAATTAGAAAAGGAAGTTGATGAAAAAATTTTTAAAACAGAAGAAGCAAGATGTAATCACTGCAAAAGAATATTTAATGGAGCTAGTAGGTTGGGGACAACACATTTGAAAAATCATCTTGATAAGTGCCATTCATTTTTTAAGAATACTAATATCAAAGGCCAACTAATGTTACAAACATCATTGCAAAAAGAGGATGGCACTTGTTCTTTGAGTACTTATACATATGATGGAGATGTTAGTCGTAAGAAGCTTATACGGATGTTTGTTATGCATGAATACCCATTTGCTATGGTTGAGCATGAAGGATTTATTGATTTTGTTAAGTCTTTAAGACCATATTTTGAATTAAAGAGTCGCATAACCCTTAGAAAAGGGATTATGGAAACATATTTAGAGGAAAAGAAAAAAGTTTATGATATGTTTGGTCTACTTTCATGTCGGATAAGTGCAACTATGGATTTATGGACTTCTAGACAAAACAAGTCTTATTTATGTGTGACAGCACATTTCATTGATGATGATTGGAATTTGAAAAAGAAAATAATTAATTTTATGCATATGGGAGGAAGACATACTGGAGTCAATTTGTGTAATACATTTATCAAAAATATGATTGATTGGAACATTGATCGTAAGTTATTTGTATTAACATTGGATAATGATCGTGCCAATGATGTGTGTCAGAGAAATCGTGGATAGGCTTCAAGGAGCTCTTGTATGTAATGGCCAGTTCTTTCATGTGAGATGTGCTGCACATATTATTAATTTAGTTGTGCAGGATGGACTAAAAAAATTAATATGGTAATTGAAAATATCAGAGAAATGGTGAAGATTGTTCGAAGCTCTCTACTACAGTTAGAGGAATTTGAAAAGAGGACTAAAGAATGTAATTTGGATACACGTAGAGGTTTATCAATTGATGTCCCAATATGGTGGAACTCTACGTACATGATGCTAAGGGATGCTTGTTATTATAAAGATGCTTTTAAAAGATTGCAGTCTCTTGATCCATACAAATATGATATGTGCCCAACAAATGATAATTGGATAGAGGTAAAAACATTTTTTCAAGCTTTGAAAAACTTCTATAACATCACCAAACTCCTTTTAGGCACATTATATCCAACTACAAATCTCTTTTTTCAAGAATTTTGTGAAATTCAATTGCAAATTATTGAATGGTGCACAAATCCTAAGGATCAACTTTTTCTCTTTATGACATTATCAATGAAGGAGAAGTTTGACAAATATTGGCAGCAATCTAATCTCATGCTAGCAGTGGGTTCATTCTTAGATCCTCGTTACAAAATGAAGATGGTAGAATTTTATTACTCACAGATTTACTCTTTAAATGGAGAAAAAGAGGTCAGTGATGTTCAAAATGTTATTCAAAACCTTTATAGTGAGTATGAAAAAAAATTTCCTTCATTTTCTATTCCAATTACTCATGATATTGGTTCATCGAGAGATAGCGGATATATTTCTGATGAGTTTGATGAGATGGAAGGAAGAAAAAAAAAGTTTGCACAATTTATGAAGAAGAATGCACAACAACAACAAATTAGAATAGATTTGGATATATATATATGGAGGAATCTATTTGGCCATGGGTTGAAGGTGATGCTTTTGATATTTTAGGCTGGTGAAAATCTAATGGTCTAAAGTATCCTATCTTATCTCGGATTGCAAGAGATATTTTGGCAATTCCAGTATCTACTGTAGCTTCAGAATCAGCATTTAGTACAGGTGGACGAGTGATAGATGCATTTCGAAGTTCATTAGATCCTGATATTGTTAAAGCTGTGATTTGTCTTTAAGATTGGCTGAGATCTGAGAAAACAGGTAACTTATTGCATTTTATACAACATTTTTATTAGATTTAACTTATTTATAATATTTTACTATTTTTTAAAATTTCGTTTCAGGTCATATTCCTTCCATTGTTCATGATCTCAATTCTCCTGCTATGTTGGATAAGGTAAATGCAAATGATGTATAGTTTTTAAAAATAAGTTATTATTTTTATTTATATATATTGAACTTTTGTATTAATAATATTTTTAACATGTTTTATTTTAGGATGATTAGAGCATTGAAGATTGTCATATGATGTTATTCAATGATTTGTGAACTTTTTACTTAATAGTTTATGAAATACTTCTTATGACATTTGAGTTTATGAGATGCATTTAAGATTTATCGTCAACAAATCCTATTAAATATTTTCATGTTATGACTTAATGCTTTCAGCTATATAATATGAATCATATGATGCAAATACTATATGGCATATGCAGGTTGCCAATGTTGCCATGTATGAGGGGCAATCGGTACCGACCTCAACCTGCCAATTTTGCCTTGTTTATTTCATTCCAAAATTTTGTGCTTGTGTGGGCTGTGATAATATTTTGAGCCTATTCAATTTAATTTGGCAATGATGATAGGGACTTCCAATTTGTTTTGACGCTCAATGTGTGGGCTATGAAATCATGACTTGGAGGGCATTTCTAAATGCAACCGTTGTGATTTGTGAAGCATATGTTTGACACTCTATCTGAGCCAAGGGCCATGATGTTAGGCAGATTCATAGCATTTCCTGACTCGGATGCATGCAAATTGTAACCATCAGGAAATAACAGCTGATAATGTCTTTCTGAGCCAACTCAAACTATGTCCCTATATCTGATAAGTTACTAGCGTTTTGGAGGATATTTATTCATTTCCTTGATCATGTCTGTGATATATTTTCAAGAATCATACGTCTTTGATCAGGTCTATGATATATTTTCAAAAATCATACTTCGTGGATGCTTGGCAAATTACTTATTTTAAGCCTAGCCCCTTGATATGATCATTTATATATTATAAAACTTGACCTTTGTCCTATGTTTTTGTTCCTTTGTGTTCTTCAGGTTGGTAATTGTTTGGGCACTTTGATCAAAACTTTCAAGGCTTCTTTCCTGCCATTCTTTGGTGAACTTGCTATGTACATAACACCAATGTTGGTAAGTCCTAAGAAACATGCTACTTGTATTTCTTAGTAGTACTCAAGAAATATGCTTGACATTTTGCTTTTCCTGTTGTATTTATGCATTTTTTTGTATTAGTGAACTGCAAATTCTTATATATGTCTACATTTCATGAAAATTCTTGTCTCAATGCTTAATGATTTCCATCTCAAATATTTTAGGTCCTGTTACACTGTTGCTTAGTTGGATTTGTTGTGGATTTCAACTTCTTTCAAGTTTCTTAAGAGAACATTTATGTAGCCATATTCTTATTGCCTATGTTTTGTTCTTGTGGTAGACAGTAGGGAGTTTAGTGGCTTCTTTAGTATTCCTCTATTTATTAACTCTTTCACAACTATTCATCATATAATACCATCATGAGATCATAGAAATTTCTATCTTCATATCCGTATCCATATCCGTATATAACAAATATGGATATGCTTGATATCCGATTCGTATCCGTATCCGTATATAATAAATATGGATATGCTGGATATCCGATTCGTATCGTATCCATATATAATAAATATGGATATGCTGGATATCCGATTCGTATCCGTATCCGTATATAATAAATATGGATATACTTGATATCCGATTCGTATCCGTATCCGTTTAGAATAAATATGGATATGAATTTTAATATCCGTTTAGTATTTGTATCCGTATTCGTATCCGTTAAAAAATATGGATACAAATATGGATATACTACTATCCGATCCGTATCCGATCTGTTTTCAGCCATACTTCAAGAGGTGCGGGACTTACTTTCCCATTTCTCTGAGTTTGAAGTCATTCAGATCCCAAGATCCGAGAATGCACGCGCCGACCTTTTGTCCCGATTGGAAACTACGAAATCAATGGATTCCGAGCGGAAGTTTCCCTTAGAGATTCTAGAAAAGCCCAGTCGCGGAGGCTGACCGAGTGATGTAGGTCGAGATCGAACCATCCTGGTTCGACCCCATATTTAAGTATCTTAAAGAAGGGTCGCTCCCAGCCGACCGAAAGGAAGCAAGAAAGCTGAAATCGCAGGCCATCCATTATGTGCTGATCGATGACCAACTGTATAAGCGGTCCTTCTCCATGCCGCTGCTTAAGTGCCTTCACCCATCTGAGGCTGATTATGCTCTTCGAGAAGTACATGAGGGAATTTGTGGCAACCACCTAGGGAGCCGATCCTTATACCACAAGGAGCTGCGCCAGGGGTATTATTGGCCCACCATGCAAAATAATGCTGACGATCTCGTCCGAGCTTGCAACCCTTGTCAAAGGCATTCTAATGTTCAGAGACTCCCCTCCGCCAACTTGATCCCTATTTCCTCCGCTTGGTCCTTTGCTAAGTGGGGGATGAACATCCTTGGCCCGTTTTCCCTCGCCATAGGATAGAGAAAGTTTTTATTTGTTGCCATTGATTACTTCACCAAGTGGGTCGAGATCGAGGCAGTTGCCAAGATAACCAAAGCTCGGGCTAAGGACTTCGTGTGGAGATCCATTATTTGTCGCTTCGGCCTCCCGCATACCATCATCACCGATAATGGCAAGCAGTTTGATAACCATAAGTTCCGAGAGTTCTGTGAGGAGCATGGAATCTGTCATCGCCTCACATCAGTCGGGCATCCGCAAGCCAACGGAGAAGCCGAGGTAACTAAACGGACCCTACTTCAAGGGATCAAGGCTTGGCTTGCCAGAGCCCGAGGCAGATGGGCAGACGAACTTCACCACATCCTATGGGCCTACCACACCACCCATAGAGTTCCCACAGGCGAGACCCCATTCCAGATGGCCTTCGGCACAGAAGCCTCATCCCCGTGGAGATAGACTCCCCTCTCCGCGGGTGGAGAGTTACTCGGAGGAGGCTAAAGACGAGCAGCTCCGCACCAACCTCGACCTAGTGGAGGAGATCATAGAGAAAGCTCAGATCAGAGTAGCTGCCTATCAACAAAGAGTGGCTCACTATCACGCCTCCAAGTCAAAGGAAATATTTCTCACCCGGCGATCTTGTCCTCTGGAAAGCATCTGTCTCCAAGCCATTGGAACAAGGAAAGCTGTCTCCGAACTGGAAGGCCCCTATCAGGTGGCGGAAGTCATCGGGCCCAGTACCTACAAGCTCCAAGATCTGAACGGGAAATCTATTCCCCAGACATGGAATTCAGACAATCTCCGCATATACCATCAGTAGGGTACACTTTCTATAGACTTGCCCCATTTACAGATTTGGCATCTTGTTTCTATGATCCGTGGCATGATCGCTACAATCATTTTTCTGAAAAGTCATAATGAAAAACAGATACTGCTTACCAATTCTCGGTATGACCGAGCTGCCTCCTTGAGTAGGAAATCTTCATACCTCGGTTGGGCCGAGTCCTATTCCAAAGACTCGGTATGGCCGAGCACTCCCAGTACGCCCAGGGGCCAAGCTAAATCTCTGTACCTCGGCTGGACCGAGTCCTATTCCACAAAGACTCGGTATGGTTGAGCACTCCCGATACGCCCGGGGGCCAAGCTAAATCTCCGTACCTTGACTGGGCTGAGTCCTATTCCACAAAGACTCGGTATGGCTGAGCACTCCCGGTATGCCCGGGGGCCAAGCTAAATCTCTGTACCTCGGCTGGGCCGAGTCCTATTCCACAAAGACTCGGTATGCCCGAGCACTTCCAGTACGGCTGGGAGCCAAGTGATCTGTAAGCCTTTGGCCGGATTTGGGTAGCTTACAAGCTTTGGCCAAGCCAAACGACATAAAAGCCTCGGTCGAATTCGGGCAGCTTACGAGCCCCGGCTGAACCGAGTGATCTCCAAACAGTCTCTGAACCTCGGCAGGGCCGAGCAATGTTCCCCGCGCCATGGCACCACCAGGTATACACTCTCCGGTTCCTAAAAGCCTCGGCTAGAGCCGAAGTGTATCTCTTATTATTAAAAGCCTCGGCCAAAGCCGAAGTCCATCTCTTCTTATTAAAAGCCTCGGCCAAAGCCGAAATGCATCTCTTATTATTAAAAGCCTCGGCCAAAGCCGAAATGCATCTCTTATTATTAAAGCCTCGGCCAAAGCCAAAATGCATCTCTTATTATTAAAAGCCTCGGCCAGAGCCGAAGTACACCTCTTATTATTAAAAGCCTCGGTCAGAGCCGATGTCAGCTCCCCCTCCTCTCTGGGGCCACCGATAGCATACCTGCACACTTATAGTAATCGGATAGAGTTTTACTAGTCTTTATGTAGCGCTCCATAAAGAGCTAGAGAACCCCAACTAATTATCATAAGTGGCAGACACACAAAAACATTCATGTTAAAAACTTTTAATTTTCATCTCAATTATACATACAAATCACTCAATCAACACTAAGCATCAACCTACTCAGATAATATTTTTTATGACATTCCTCAGGCAGTTTACAAGATCACATTCACAATTGACATCAAAATCATAAGTGCACACATCATGCTCATAATTTTCTCCAAAACATAAGTCTCATATTCATATCCAAAAAGGGTCTAAAACATCATTACATCTCACTATACACATACACATATACAATATACAAATATCAATCCACACTGTCTCAATATACAAGGCTAGCATCTATACACCCTTGCATCCAAGCAAGCTTCACCAGCTAAGGGTTCTGTCCTGCTTATCTTGTGATCCTGGCAGAAATACTCACTGATCTGAAAGAATATTTAAATCATAGAGGGATGAGACTTAAGTCCCAGTGACTGGATAACCATCTAACTATGGAGAAATAGAGAACCATAACCTCTTATTTTCAATCGTATGCTGATACTATTTAGCTTGTACAACTCAAAGTACATTTTAACATGATATCAGATAAAATAAAATGTAGCTTATTCTTCAAATAACATATCAGTACTGAAACACTCTACAATAACTTTTCACTGAAAGATAACTCATTAAGATAAAAATCCATGCATTACAATATGAAAATATGCATTCTTTACCTACAACCCAGACTTCTTTATTAAATTCTCAGACTCCCACCGGAATCTGCTTGCCCACTGGCATCTCAAGTAAACTCTCCCTCTCGGAATATCTACTTGGCCTACTGGCCCTTTTTATATCACAATATATGCTTTTAAATCTCATGATGCTGGGCTGTGTGGGTAATGCCTCTGAGGTGCCACCCTACAGTCGCCCTCCCATAGGTATACTCTCATCGGGTGCGTGACTAGCAACAGAATCCCCGCACAAATAGCACCCCTTACCCATGTGGTTCACCCAGCAAAGTGCTTTGTTCCTTAACCCTGGAACCTCGGGTTTTCTCTCTGCCCCCATAGGCTATATATAGTAACCAGCTCCATTGAGCTATGATTCATGCCCCTACGGGCTGCTCACAACCGGCCCCACTAGCCTGGTTAAGCGTGCATTCACCCCTGATTTCAGGGTTCATCGTACGATCTGTTCGCAAGGAGGTGCCGGTTCGATAGTAGTGTGCAATGCTCATGCTACAGTACAGTCTAAAGGGTGATCACCCCCATAGCTGCCTGATGCTCGGTATGATACATACATCATTTGTAAAGCTTTATCATGCAAATATGCCATGTATACATTAAAAATCTCATCGAAACTCATGCTTATGTCGTTGTGCTCAAAACTCATGCTCGAAACTTATTTATCAGAATATCATATACTAGGTTCTCATTTCTCATATTTAAAACATACATAATACTCTGCTAAACATAATATACCACAACCAGGTATTAATCTCATTATACTAGCTTAAATTAACTTCTCATTGCTAGATGAGAAACCCACTCACCTTAGTAGGTTACTCCTCGACTGGTACTCAACTCCGGTATTCCAGCTTCCTGGAATAACCCTCTTGACCTACGTCAACATAGATATGATAGCTATTAGGATTACCTCACACGAGATTTTCCCATGAACCATGCATGCATACATGATCTATCCTCTAATATCTCATTATTTTTTCCACCCTTTCTCTACTCAAGATTTCTTCTACTATTACCTCAAAATACAATAATTTAAGAAAATCTAAAGTCATGCAAGATCTAGGGAAGCTATAGCTTACTTGGAGTCGAGCGCAAACCCCAAGCTTCCTTTCCCTTCCTCTTTCTTCCTCCTTCTTCTTCTTCCTCTTCCTCTCTTTTCTCTCTTCTTTCTCTCTTTCTTTCTTTTTTTTTCTCTAGCTGAACCCATATTTTTCTCTTTTTCTCTAATGACTTGGGGACCAAGTCATGGGAAACTTAAGGGTTAAGGCATGCCAAATTCTCCTTTTGCCCTCAAACACTCTTAACACATGCTTTTTGGAAAACACGTGGCTCACTTATAACCATGATATTTACCCTTAGATTTTCTTTTTCAAGTTGCCCTTAACACAATTAGCAATTGACATCAGAGCCTTTTCCTATTTTGCCCCTGATATAGCATTTTTTTAATCGATTTATAGCCCAGATTATCATTTTTCACTTAAATTAATACTTTTATGTAACATTTTTAAGAAAAGACTTTATCAACTTGAAGAGCTCAATTTTAGAAATCCAACGGTTCAAACGGCATCCAAATCGGACTTGAAACGGAATAAATATAAAATTCTCAAGATTTAACTCAGAAAACCTGTCGTCTTGGAGTCGGCTCCAACTCCAGAAATATAGGTGTCGACTCCAGAAAAGTAGGTGTCGACTCCAATACTGTAGCAAAAATGTTAACCTTCTATTTTCTATGAAGGTATCGACTCTAAAGCGTGCCGAAAGTTTAAAACCGTGCCAGAGTCGACTCCACTCCAAATAGTGTCGACTCCAACTACTAAAACCATCTTTTAAGGATAAAACTAAAACTAAACTTGATTTTTTTTAAAATAATTTAAGCCCATTAAAACTTAAATCTCTCAATCTCTTAAATCAAACTCTTTAACATTCAGAAATATACTCATTTACTCCAAAATTTTTCTCTTTTCATTTATCAAAAGGCCAACACACCCACACTTTATTGAAACTCTTTGACTTTCATTTCAAATGAAAAATACCATAAATTACAAGGTTTTCAGGATGTTACAATTCTTCCCCTCTTAAGAAATTGTATCCCCAAAATTTAGCTAGATATATTTTCAAATAGATGGGGGTACTTCAATCTCATCTCATCCTCTCGCTCCCATGTAGCCTCCTCTTTTTGATGATTTAACCATTGCACCTTAACTAATGGAATTCTTTTACTGCGGAGCTGCTTAATCTCCCTACTCAAGATCTTCACTGGTTCTGTTACAAATGATAAATCTTCCTGTAACTCTATTGTCTCAGACTGAATCACATGAGAGGAATCCGGCACATACCTCCTAAGCATTGATACATGAAAGACATTATGAATCTGAGATAACTCTGGAGGTAAAGCCAATCTATAAGCTAGTGTCCCAACTCTTTCCAGAATTTCATAGGGTCCAATTTACCTGGGACTCAACTTGCCTTTCTTTCCAAATCTCATAATACATCGCCAAGGAGATACCTTCAGAAAGACTCTATCTCCAACCTCAAATTTTACCTCTCTATGCTTTTTATCTGCATAGCTCTTCTGTCTATCCTGGGCTGCCTTTAATTTAGCTCTTATAATTTTAACTTGATCTACTGTAAGCTGCACTAACTCAGGGCCTAACAGCCTTCTCTCTCCCTCCTCATCCCAACACACTGGAGTTCTACATTTTCTCCCATACAAGGCCTCATATGGTGCCATATCAATGCTAGAATGGTAGCTGTTATTGTAAGCAAACTCTATTAAAGGTAGATGATCATCCCAGCTACCAGAAAATTCCATGACACAAGCTCTCAGCATATCCTCCAGTGTCTGGATGGTTCTTTCTGACTGACCATCGGTTTGGGGATGAAATGCTGTACTGAACCTCAATTTAGTCCCCAAACTTTATGTAATTCTGCCCAAAATTGAGATGTGAACCTTGGATCTCTATTGATACTATCGATACTGGCACACCATGCCTACTCACAATTTCATGCACATATAATTCTACTAATCTATCCAAGGTAAAGACAATCTTAACAAGCAGAAAATGAGCAGACTTAGTCAATCTATCAACTATCACCCATATAGCATCATTGCCCCTTCTGGTCTTTGGGAGTCCTACAACGAAATCCATAGTTATATGCTCCCATTTCCACTCTGGCCAAACAGAGGCTGAAGCTTTCCAGCTGGACACTGATGTTCAGCCTTAATCTGCTGACATACTCAGCTATCTCCTTTTTCATACCATTCCACCAGTAATTCTGTTTGATAGTTCTATACATCTTAGTACTACCTGGATGCATTGAATAAGCTGAACTATGTGCTTCCCTTAAAATCTGATCTTTCACTGATTCCATAGCTGGCACACAAACTCTGCCCTTGAATAATAACACTCCATCACCTCTAACAGAAAACTCTGACTGAGACCCACTCTGAATTAAATCTCTAGCTTTAAGCAACTGTAGATCTAGCAACTGAGCTTCTCTTATTTCTTCTAGCATTTGGGGTCTCACTCTGAAAGTAGCCAACAAGGCTCCTGATTCTTCTACAGCTAGCTCTGTATCTAACCTCCTTAACTCAATCATCAAGGGTAGCTGTACTGTTCTGATAGAAGCCAATGTGGCCATAGACTTTCGACTCAAGGCATCGGCCACAACATTAGCTTTCCCCTGGGTGATACTCAATAGTGCAATCATAGTCTTTAATCAATTCAATCCATCTTCTCTGCCTTAAATTCAATTCCTTCTGGGTCAGAATATATTTCAAGCTCTTATGATCAGTAAATATCTGGCATCTTCTTCCATACAAGTAGTGCCTCCAAACCTTCAATGCAAATATAACAGCAGCTAACTCCAAATCATGGGTGGGGTAATTCTTTTCATGGGATCTCAACTGTCTAGATATAAGCCACCACTTTTCCATTCTGCATTAAAACACACCTCAAACCCTTCAATGAGGCATCACTATAGATCACATAATCACTGGCACTATCAGGGAGTACTAGAATTGGGGCCAAGGTTAATCTATTTTTCAATTCATCCATACTCTTCTGGCATTCATTAGACCAATCAAACCTAATATTCTTTCTAAGCAGCTTAGTCATAGGAGAAGCCAAAATCGAGAAATTTTCTATAAATCTTCTATAATATCCTACTAGCCCCAAGAAACTCCTCACCTCAGTCTGATTGGTAGGTGATACCCAATTTACTATAGCTTCAATCTTTTGAGGATCTACCATAAACCTTTGGCTGAAACTACATGTCCCAAGAACTTTACCTCATCCAGCCAAAATTCACTTTTACTAAACTTTGCATATAATTGCTTTTCTCTTAATATCTGCAAAACTGTCCTCAGATGCTGTTCATGCTCTTCACTACTTCTAGAATAAATCAAGATGTCACCAATGAATACTATCACAAATTTATCTAGATACTCCTGAAATACTTGATTCATCAGACCCATAAAAGCAGCTGGAGCATTTGTCAAGCCAAATGGCATCACCAAGAACTTATAATGACCATATCAGGTCTTGAAAGAAGTTTTAGATATATCCTCATTCTTTATTCTCAATTGATGATACCCAGATCTCAGATCGATCTTTGAAAACACTACTGCCCCCTGCAGCTGATCAAACAAATCATCGATCCTTGGCAATGGATAATTGTTTCTAATGGTCACCTTGTTCAACTGTCTATAGTCTATACATAACCTCAAGGTACCATCCTTTTTCTTCACAAACAACACTGGTGCACCCCATGGCGATATACTGGGTCTAATAAACCCTTTATCCAATAATTCTTGTAACTGACTTTTCAATTCTTTCAATTCAACTGGAGCCATTCTATAAGGTGCCCTGGCTATTGGTCTGGTATCTGGAACTAGATCTTACTGAAATCAAATCCTCTGTCAGGAGGTAACCCTGGCAGCTCCTCAGGAAATACATCTGAAAAATCCCTTATTGCCCCTCTTACATTCTCCCATATGAAGTTTCTCACATACATTACATGGAGGTATATTTCTCCCTCCACTAGAAGGATGACCCTGCTCCCCTACATCACCAGACACCCTGCTGGTGGCAACCTGAGGCACACCCCCATAAGGCTTTCTCTGGGCTGGAGTAGATGCTGACACAGACACTGATCTCCTGCCCACATCACCAGGGACTCTAAAACCAGAATAAAATTGTCCAGTCCTCTGGGGTTTCTTAAATGGCTGAGTCCCTTCCGGAGCAGAAGAATAACTAGGAGCACTTCTTTTCATTCTATCCTGCCTCCTACTCATGTATTCTTTTTCAATCTCCTTAGCTTTGAGTGCTCCCTGCACCAACTCAGAGTAACTATTATAGGTCTGCATACAGGTCTTGGCTTTAATAGGGAGATTCAATCCATCCTGGAATAGTCGACACCTCTCCCTCTCATCAGTCACCAAGGCCTTAGCAAACTAAGATAACTCAACAAAAGTGGCTTCATAATCTGCCACAGACATCCTCCCCTGGGTCAGACTAAGGAAATCCCTCCTCTTCTAATCCCTATAAATCTCAGAATAATATTGCTGATGAAATTCTCTTCTAAAATTTTCCCATGTCAACTCCACTCCCTGGGGCTTCCTGCCCTGAATAGATCTCCGCCAACTCTGGGCTCTACCCTCCAGTAAAAAGGTGGCAATACCCAGCCTCTGCTCCTCAGAGCATCCCATCACATCAAATACTCTCTCGATCCTCTGCAGCCATGCCCCGGCTTGAATAGGATCAGTAGTTCCCTGAAACTCCAGAGCCCCTAACTTTCTGGCTCTTTCCACATTCCTCATAACCTCCAAATTTTTAGATGGAAGGCTGGAACAACACCCACAGCTGCTACCACAGCCTGAGTAATTATGCCAACCAACTCTGACATACTAGGTCCCTGAGTCTGTACTCGAGATGGGTCTACTGGCACAGGGGTAATAGACTGTGAAGAAGACTCTGGCATCTGCTCTGAAGATGCCCTCACTCTAGCCTCATTAGATACTGGCTCGGTGGAATCACTAGAAGCCATTCTACCAATTTGACTTCTTCTAACTGACTTTCTGGGTCTACTTTGACCTTTTCTTCTATCCCTGCCTAAAGATTGCTCAGTCTCTCTAGATGCCTTTGTAGTAATCGTCCTACAAGACATTATTCATTACATTAGTTTCATCATCCAATAGCATAATAATAAACATTCAATCATCCTAGACTCATACTCATACTTATTCCCTAGGACCTAATAACTTAGGGCTCTGATACCAAAACTTGTCAGATCCCCCTCCTCTCTGAGGCCACCGACAGCACACCTGCACACTTGTGGTAATCGGATAGAGTTTTACTATTCTTTATGTAGCGCTCCATAAAGAGCTAGAGAACCCCAACTAATTATCATAAGTGGCAGACACACGAAAACACATCCTGTTAAAAACTTTTCATTTTCATCTCAATTATACACACAAATCACTCAATCAACACTAAGCATCAACCTGCTCAGATAATATTTTTCATGACATTCCTCAGGCAGTTTACAAGATCACATTCACAATTGACATCAAAATCATAAGTGCACACATCATGCTCATAATTTTCTCCAAAACATAAGTCTCATATTCATATCCAAAAAGGGTCTAAAACATCATTACATCTCACTATACACATACACATATACAATATACAAATATCAATCCACACTGTCTCAATATACAAGGCTAGCATCTATACACCCTTGCATCCAAGTAAGCTTCACCAGCTAAGGGTTCTGTCCTGCTTATCTTGTGATCCTGGCAGAAATACTCACTGATCTGAAAGAACATTTAAATCATAGAGGGATGAGACTTAAATCCCAGTGACTGGATAACCATCTAACTATGGAGAAATAGAGAACCATAACCTCTTATTTTCAATCGTATGCTGATACTATTTAGCTTGTACAACTCAAAGTACATTTTTAACATGATATCAGATAAAATAAAATGTAGCTTATTCTTCAAATAATATATCAGTACTGAAACACTCTACAATAACTTTTCACTGAAAGATAACTCATTAAGATAAAAATCCATGCATTACAATATGAAAATATGCATTCTTTATCTACAACCTAGACTTCTTTATTAAATTCTCAGACTCCCATCGGAATCTGCTTACCCAGTGGCATCTCAAGTAAACTCTTCCTCTCGGAATATCTACTTGGCCTACTGGCCCTTTTTATATCACAACATATGCTTTTAAATCTCATGATGCTGGGTTGTGTGTGTAATGCCTCTAAGGTACCACCCTACAGTCGCCCTCCCATAGGTGTACTCTCATCGGGTACATGACTAGCAACAGGATCCCCGCACAAATAGCACCCCTTACCCGTGCGGTTCACCCGATAAAGTGCTTTGTTCCTTAACCCTGGAACCTTGGGTTTTCTCTCTGCCCTCATGGGCTATATATAGTAACCAGCTCCACTGAGCTATGATTCATGCCCCTACGGGCTGCTCACAACCGGCCCCACTGGCCTGGTTAAGCGTGCACTCACCCCTGATTTCGGGGTTCATCGTATGATCTGTTCGCAAGGAGGTGTCGGCTCGATAGTAATGTGCAATGCTCATGCTACAGTATAGTCTAAAGGGTGATCAGCCCCATAGCTGCCTGATGCTTAGTATGATACATACATCATTTGTAAAGCTTTATCATGCAAATATGCCATGTATACATTAAAAATCTCATCGAAACTCATGCTTATGTCGTTATGCTCAAAACTCATGCTCGAAACTCATTATCAGAATATCATATACTAGGTTCTCATTTCTCATATTTAAAACATACATAATACTCTGCTTAACATAATATACCACAACTAGGTATTAATCTCATTATACTAGCTCAAATTAACTTCTCATTGCTAGATGAGAAACCCACTCACCTTAGTAGGTTACTCCTCGACTGGTACTCAACTCCGGTATTCCGGCTCCCTAGAATAACCCTCTTGACCTACGTCAACATACAGATACGATAGCTATTAGGATTACCTCCACATGAGGTTTTCTCACGAACCATGCATGCATACATGATCTATCCTCTAATATCTCATTATTTTCTTCCATCCTTTCTCTACTCAAGATTTCTTCTACTATTACCTCAAAATATAATAATCTAAGAAAATCTAAAGTCATGCAATATCTAGGGAAGCTATAGCTTACTTGGAGTCGAGCGCAAACCCCAAGCTTCCCTTTCCCTTTCTCTTTCTTCCTCCTTCTTCTTCTTCCTCTTCCTCTCTTTTCTCCTCTTCTTTCTCTCTTTCTTTCTTTCTTTCTTTTCTCTGGCTGAACCCACATTTTTCGCTTTTTCTCTAATGACTTGGGGACCAAGTCATTGGAAACTTAAGGGTTAAGGCATGCCAAATTCCCCTTTTGCCCTCAAACACTCTTAACACACGCTTTTTGAAAAACACATGGCTCACTTATAACTATAACATTTTATCCTTAGATTTTTTTTCCCAAGTTGCCCTTAACACAATTAGCAATTGACATCAGAGCCTTTTCCCATTTTGCCCCTGATATAGCATTTTTTTTAATCGATTTATAGCTCAGATTATCATTTTTTACTAAAATCGATACTTTTATGTAACATTTCCAAGAAAAGACTTTACCAGCTTGAAGAGCTCGATTTTAGAAATCCAACGGTTCAAACGGCATCCAAATCGGACTTAAAACAGAATAAATATGAAATTATCAAGATTTAACTCAGAAAAACTTGTCGTCTTGGAGTCAGCTCCAACATATTTAGAGTCGGCTCCAGCAGAAATAGGTGTCGACTCCAGAAAAGTAGGTGTCGACTCCAACACTGCAGCATAAATGTTAACCTTCTGTTTTCTCTGCAGGTGTCGACTCCAAAGCGTGCCGAAAGTTTGAAACGGTGCCAGAGTCAACTCCACTCCAAATAGTGTCGACTCCAACTACTAAAACCATCTTTTAAGGATAAAACTCAAACTAAACTTGATTTTTTTTTATGATTTAAGCCCATTAAAACTTAAATCTCTCAATCTCTTAAATCAAACTCTTTAACATTCAAAAATATACTCATTTACTCCAAAATTTCTTCTCTTTTCATTTATCAAAAGGCCAACACACCCACACTTCACTAAAACTCTTTGACTTTCATTTCAAATGAAAAATGCCATAAATTACAAGGTTTTCAGGATGTTACAGCTGAAGTGTACCTCTTATTATTAAAAGCCTCGGCCAAAGCCAAAGTGCATATCTTATTATTAAAAGCCTCGGCCAAAGCCGAAATGCATCTCTTATTATTAAAAGCCTCGACCAGAGTCGAAATACATCTCTTACCATCAGAACCCTCGGCCAAAGCCGAATCGAATTTCTTGTTAATCTTTGAAGCCTTGGATAAAGCCAAGTGGCCCCGGCGATTCTGCAGTAACAGCAAGGTCAGTTGATTTCTCAGATATTTTTGCACAACTGATACGTCCTATCATACTTCGGCGCAAATAGGCAATCCCTCTCTCTGCCCATCAGCAGAGTTGTGCAAGTCTCTCCTCCTTAGGGAAAGACCTACTTAGCCCTTTTTTATCGGGCCGCGCCTATCTTGTGAATCAGTAAGATTGCCTAGGTCACCCTCTGACTTGAACAGAGACCAGTGCCTCCTCCAAAGGGGGTCAAACACTATGAAAATGCCTAACAAAGGCAGTGCTACCCAAGCACAATCGAAAGTTTACGAGCCGAGCATGACTCGGTACGCCTAAAACGAGCAAGACTGCATGGTCATGCCAAAAGGGAAAAGTAAACATCTGCAAATATTTGAAAAAAGAAGAAAGAACAAAAAACTTTCTTTATTCCGTTAATCGATGAGAAATACAACATCTGAAGAGGTATTACAAGTGCAATACAGTGCAGGAAATAAAAACAAATGTATTAAAAAGCAGCTTCGGCCTTTGGTGTCGCTGCAGCATCCAAGAAATTAGAGAAATCATACGACCTCAGTCGAGTCGTTGATCCCTTGGACGAATAGGCCAAAAGACCCAAACTGGGCCGAAGACCTGTGGATGCCAATGCTGAGGGCTCCTTCCCCCTACAGTGGGATGCTGGGCTGCTAGCCGCTACCCAGAGATATAGATAGGGTACCAGCAGACCAACACCTCCCCTCATATTGGATCCCTCAGTTCATCCTGTGAGGGGAGGGGAAGTTCATGTAACCCATAGGGACGGCATGTTCTCTGCATTTCTGATTGTCCCCATGGCGAACCACAAAGGACACATAGGAAGCGCATATGTGCGCTCCCCATATGACTTCTATGGGCCTCCCATGTGCTCTCCATATGACCTCCAAGAATTCCTTCCTTGAAGACTGCTCGCTCTTCAGCAACTTCTTCATCACCCCAGCTATCTGGGATGGACCAGCTTTCAAAAGGAAAGCTCGATCTCTCCACTCTCAACTTCAATGAAACGGACACCATGGAAGCATTTGCAAATCATGAAAAGGAAGGGCCTTGGGAGATAGCCTAACACAGCCTGCTCTCCCCATTTTATAGGCAAATAGACCGGGAGCAGTCATTAAAGCAGAAAGCCCCGAGATTCAAAATGCCCTGGCCACATGGTGGTTCAGGATAAAAGAGCGCCTTTCAGAGCGCGCCGAGTGCACCCCTCAGGTCATTATGGAAGGCAGAAGATCTTCCCACGATCTCGAATCGGGAGCCTTAAATGCGGAAAAACTACATGCAAATCTCTGAGATATGGACGAGCCTGGGAAATCTCCACTGAAAAAGACGTCCCCCAATGAAAGTCGGAAGCTTGTCGCCTACGTAAAGCCAACTCGCATCGAAAAAGATAAAATGCTGGCGGAGCAATAAAAAGGCGCAGAAGACAAGTACTCCTTAATAAAGACATGCCGATATCTCCTGCTTTGCCCCGAAGCCGAACCATCTATTATATTTCGGCCTAAACTAAGACATCTCTTTTTGCTTCAACTCAAAGCCAAGATAGTCCCCTTACTTTAGAAAAAACCGAGGTATCTCTTTTTGATTCGGTAAAAACTGAACGTTCCCTTATCCCCCGGTCCAAACTAGGATAGCTACTCTCGCCCCAACGCTAACAGGACATTCCTTATGCTTCGGCAAAACCAAGCGATATACTACACTCCGACTGGAACTTATGAGTTCCCCTTACCTTGGCAAAAATGGGGACACCATACCTTGGTCTCGACAAGATCACAAGAGGTCTCCCAATGGGGTGGTTCGTTCGTAAGACTCACATGATGAGAACGAACATTTCGAAAATGGCAGTAAACACGAAAGTTGCAAAAATTCTTTTCTATTCATCATAAAATAAAAACAAAAAGAAAAGAAAAAGACACATGAGCCCTCATTGGGGCTTATCGTCTCCAGCAGGCACTGCCGAGCTCTCCCCACGCCGCAAACTTAGCTCAGCGGTAAGAACAGCAATTTATTGCTGGAGAGTCGCCACCTGCCCTTCCAGCTGACAGTTGATCCGACGAAGGAGCTCGTGCTCCCTCGTGGAGACAGCCAAGTATTCTTCGACATCTTCTGGAGTCGGTCACACTCTGCGAGCATCAACAACAGGTCCCCCTGTCGATAGTTACCGGAATGCGGCTCCAATGGGGACCCCCTCATGGAGGGGCCTGCCCTCTGTGGCCATCATCGCCATCACCTGGCGCTCCAGTAGACCCCCCTTCATTTTTAGAAGTCATCCTACTATCCTAAATTTTGGAAGGTTAACAGGAGAAGTGATTAACGATGGCATCCCCCCATCCGTATTTAAACTACTTCTGGCAGGTATTTCGATCGCCCGAGCTATCAACTCCAACGTCACTATTGTCGAAACTCACCACGCATCACCGCCTCAGTGGGCGCTCGCAGGAAACGAAGAGTTGCACTCCCTCACCGAAGAGGATTAATAAATAGCAATGAGGTGCTTGAGAGGCGCCCCCATCTTGGGATCAGACTCTCTTCGATCTGCCGGACTCCTTCAAACTAAATATCCTCAAAATAACGCGAAAAAGAGGAAAAAGGCACATAATAGAGACGAAGGAAATTTTTAAATTTCATTGAAGTCTTCTATGGACGACCAACAAAGAGAAGAATAATAATACAAAATCCAAACCAGCCCTCAATTATCAGGGCACGAGCCCGACCTCAGGGGCATCGGCGGCCGGCACTGGAGAAACGTGGCTCGGTCTGCCCACTTCGAAGATGGCCGATCGATGAGCCTCAGGCGCCCCTGCATTGCTCGGATGGCTCTTCCCCTTTCGATCATCCACACCCGAGTCTACAATTGCATCAGCCCCCAGGAGGGCATCTACGTCAATATCCGAGACCTCTTCATATTCGGTCTCTACTGATAACTCGGTCCTAGGGGTCCGCACGTCATGACCCTCCACCTCAAGGAAAGAGAGGTCCCACTCTGGGTACTCCCGAAATATCCTGGCTCGGACCTCCTCCATGCCGAGCTGGAACGCCTCAGCATAGGTCGCGTCCTGTTTGCCCCGAAGTAGGGCAAGTTGCCTTTCAGCCTCAGCAACTTGACTCCGAAGTGAGGCGACTTGCTTCTCGGTCTCAGCGACCTAACCTTTGAGCTCCAAGCTTCTCCGGTGACTCGATGCCAGCTCTCCTTGCAGGGCCTCCAATCGACTTTGGTCCTTAAGTTTCGCCTTCTCCATCTGTAAGCACAGGATTAGTCGGTGCAACAATGAGAAAATAGGGGAAGTTAAAGAGACGACATCGAACCTCCCCCTCCTGCCAGGATATTCTCTCGGCCAATTCCTCGACCTCGCCGAAGTCCCTCAGCTTATCGGCCTTGACCTGCTCGATCCTATCCTTGAGGTCATTGATCCTCGACTGCTTGCTGCTAGCTTCTTCCCTGGACTGGGAGAGCTCATCGTCGAGCTTGGCTATTTTCTCCTGATGCCATTTGATCCTATCATCCCTAGCAATAACGCAATGTTGCAGCTGCCGGATCTTCTCCTCTGCCTCACTGAGCATTCTATTCAGGCGACTCCTCTCCTTGGCAGCATCTTTCCTAAGCCTGTCCCGACTCTCATCAAACTATTTTTTAACAGTTTCCATTTCTCCAGGATGCCTAGATCTGATTCGTGAAAGCTCCGAGCATGCATCGTCATACATCGTCCAGAGCTCACGTAGCTCCTTAACTTCGAGCCTCAGACAGGACGCTTCGTCGAGGGCGGCCTGATGCAGTCCCCTCGCCTTCATCAAGTTCTCGTTGGCAGCATCCAGAACTCGTTTGAGTTTATCAGACGCCTCCGCTTGCAACCGGAGCTCGGCGCTGCCTCTCTTGGCCTGAACACTGGCCCCTGTTACCAGGTTTAAGCGCCAGCATAGCGCCCTAGTGATCAAAGCGCTCTGTGAAACAAAACACAAGTAAAAAAGCACAATTAAGTCAACCAGAAAGCACCCATTACTCTGAACAGCAACTCACCCGGAAGGCATAAGACCTAGCGAGCTCCATAAGGGTGGGGTTGTCGATTTCAGGGAGGAGGTGGACATCCTTCGCTACATTCCGCTGACCAAATGCGGCGTCGATGAGATCCAGGTCCGTGAACTCATTCGCCGAGGAACCCGCGCTCGGGTACAACGCCGACCTCATCAGAGCAGCGAATGCCGCCTCGATGGCCAGATCCAAACTACCGGGCTGCACATTCGAAGGACCAGTCCGAACCACCTCAGGCTGAGAAGCCTTCAACCGCCTGGCCTCCTTCAGCAAAATTCTGGCCTGGGATTCCTCGGATACCTTAGCCAACCCAGGCGCCAATATCCCCTAAGCCTCAGTGGGAGAAGCTTCGTTGGAAGATTCTTATCTTGTTCTCCCCCTCGTCCAAGGGTTCTTCTTCGATCACCAACATCTGCTCCTCCCCCACGGGTTCCACCAAAGCCTCGATCCTCTCACCAGCTCCTCAAACCTCTTTAGGAGGAAGCTCTCCAGCAGAAGACTCCTCTCGAGCCTCCGCCGCTGTCGACCCAACATCACCGCTCCTTAATCCCTCTAAACGAAGCCCTTCGACGGTAGGCTCATCTTGAGCCTCGGCGACTATAGTCGCCCCCTCCATTTCTTCTGCCGAAGCTAGAGACATCTTCTCGCTTGGGGAGGAAACCCTCGGATACCGACCTCCACCGAATCTGGCAACAACTCATCTCCAGAAGAGGGAACTACTGGACAGACAATGGATCCTCGTCCGAGCTATCCACTATCTCTACCACCGAAGGACAAGGGATCTCAGCAATCCTCCCTAAGTCCTCCCCTGCTCTTTGCTCCTCTGTCACGACTATAACTTCTTCCCCTAGCTGAGAAAATCCCTCTCTCATCGTCGGCGCTCCAACCTTCCCTTTCTTCGGTGACAAGGAGCGCGGGCCAACCTTGACTCGCCCGGCCTCCAGCGAGCGCTCTTCAGAAAGGCGAACCTTCTTCTCAGACTTGCGTCTTTCCTCATTACCGGTTTCTCTTGGGCGTTTGCCCAACTCCTTCTTGATACGGCCCGCCAACACAGATCTCTTGGCTGCAAGCACAGTGGGCGAACAATCAAACCGAGATATACTTGCTCGAATGAAATCAATAGAAAGGGAGAAAAAGGAGAGGACTTACCTTGTGTGTCGATGGGGCTAAGCCCGGCGGCGAAAAGAGCCTCCTCCGACAGTAAATCATTAGCCAAAAACACTCGGTCATCACGAAGGACCTCTAGGTCATCCTTCTCCTGTTGGATAGAGCTGGATGTGCTTTCGTGTCTCTGACAAAGTTACCCCATCCCCATGGGAAGTCAGAGCCGATGTTCCCTCGGCAATGAAAAATCAGACCTTCCACTCCTTTATGGACAATGGCTTATCTGTTATCGTCTTGAACGATCTCCGAGGTCCGATATAGGACCACTCCGAGTTCCTCCCATACATCAGATAGTAACAGGCACGGAACAGGGGAAGAGTTGTTGTTACATGAACCTGGCTACACATCGAGATAAACCCGATGATACTGCGCCAGCTGTTAGGAGCCACCATTGTTGGGTAGATGTTGTAAAACCTCATAATCTCCTTCACCAGGGGGTGAAGGGGAAACCAGAGGCCTGCCTTCAGGCTATCTTCATAAAGAAAAATCCCACGCTTAGTTCCTGTGAGACCCTGTGCTCGGGTTCCGGCAATCGCAAAAGGACATCCGAGGGAATGCCATACTTCTGGTGTATTCTCCCCAAGTCCTCGGCAACAATCTCCGAAACCATGTCGCTGGGACTCACCATGCTGCTAGGTCAAAAAGGACGCCGAATGGGGTCACAGAAGAAGCAGGGGAACAAAATTCTCCAAGAAGAAGCGAGAAAGCGCTGCAAACAGGAACGGTGCTGCTTCAACTTTGCTTTCTCCGAAAAGAAACCACTTCAAAATGAAGATAAGGTGTCTCAACCGAGGTACCCGGAACCGCCATCGCAGGCGCCATGAAAATCGAGATTTTGCTACGTGGCACTTCCTTGACCGTTGTCCCTAAGAAATGATGGATCCGTCCCGTAAGGGTAGGGCGGCCGCGCGACATTAATTAGGGCATCATTACGCAGGCTGTCAAATCCAGACCCCTCCATCCGGATCGTGCCATCTGGGGCTATACTCCCTAAGCCCGAACCTATGCTTCGAACTAGGGAGTGGGGGGCATGTGTTGAGGGGTAAAATTGCCATTGCATTGATAACCATGCAAGGGGTCAGGATCAGCGCTGACTCCCACTCGCCGCGCGGTGCTCGGAACAAATCAACCAACCATTATATCTCGGTGGATTGAGGCGCCCTAACCCTTCGGAAAACCAAGGATTCCCGGGTACATATTACGTCTCTATGTCTCGCTAGCCGAGCTATCCCTATCTCTCAGCCCTAGCCCGAGCAATCTCTATGCCTCGCTAGCCGAGCTATCCCAATCTCTTGACCTTAGCCCGAGCGATCTCTATGCCTCGCTAGCCGAGCTACCCATATGTCTCAGTCCTAGTCCGAGCGATCCCTATCTCTTGGCTCTAGCCGAGCTATCCCTATGTCTCAGCCCCAGCCCGAGCGATCTCTATGTCTCGCTAGCCGAGCTATCCCTATCTCTCGGTCCTAGTTCGAGCGATCCAAATAACTCGGCCTGCCTGAGCAATATCAACACCTCTGCGAAATTAAATCATCCTTACGCCCAGCTTACTCCTTTATCATGCCTCGGCAAACCAAGCCTTTCCATACTTCGGCGGATCAGGCCATTCTCTGTGCCTCGGCCCGACCGAGGCACTCAGGCACCTACCTTTACGGAACCACGATAACCGAACAAGGATCCACATAGGCAATCATGCCTATACTACCGAAAACGGCCTAGAGCCTATATGATCGCTGAATCTCAAAGCATCAGATAGCCCCCTTTGGCCGTCAATCCTCTAACTAACCAGATACGGATCCCACCGGCCTCACAACAGCCTGATTCGAGTCAACCTCGAATCTCAACAACTTTCAGACCTCCTATGACGTGCCCAAAGAGTCAGGTGATCGCCTATAAATAACACAGTCCTAGATTCTCTAAGGTAAGAGCATTCCTGGCGCATTCTAAGCACTACTCTCATTCTGTCCTGCTCACCCCTTTCTGCCATTGACGTTCTGCTTGGAGCTCCCAAAAGGCCACCATGGAGGGACTCTTTAGTGAGAGCCTTCTTCCCATATTTGTTCGTTGTTGATCACCGCTGACTTGAGCGTCGGAGGGTCTTCTGTAGAGGGCCACCCCCAATGCCTCTTGCGTGAGGACTGTTTTATAGGTCTACCTAAGAGGGAGCCCAACCTAAAGCTCGATCGCATTCGAATCGGAGAACATATTCCAGCAACAACAAGTACGGTGCATAAATCGTTCCCATATATTTCCCTTTGTATATGTGGTACGAGGGATTTGGGCATATGTCAAGTACCAAGTCAATACCAAGTCAATGCATGCCAGCTTATGTAGCAAATGAACTTTATAGCATTTTTCTTAAGGGTCTGTTTGGATGGAAGGGAATGGAGGGGAGGGGAAGGGAAAGAAGGTAAAAGGTCATAAGTTATCTTGTTTGAGAGGAAGGTGAAAGAAAGAGGGGGAAGAGAATGGGAGTAACTGGTTCCCCTCCTTTTCCTCTCAGCGAGTGTAAATTTATTAACCCCTAAATCAAGGGGTAAACTGGGGAAGGGTAAAAGTTTAAGTCATACTTTCTGAGAAGACCAAAATACCCCTTTATTTTCTATTCTTCATTCTTTCACTTTCCGATTTATTTTCTATTTTGAAAGGATATAATTGTCACATAACTCTTTTTTCCTTCTCTCTATCCAAACAAGATAATTGATATTACTCTTTATTTCCCTTTCATCCTTTCCAAACAAGAGAAGAAGAGCAACCATTCTTTTCCCTTTTTTTCCTTCTATTTATTTTCTTCTTTTTACTTTTTTTTTTTTTCTTCAAAAATCCAAACAAAGCCGATCCTAACACTCTTTTTATTTTATGTGTTTATTTTTCCATAAATTTTTACTATTACGGCATAAGTGCACGGCCTCGCATAAGTGGAGCACCCGTCTCGTCAACTCCCCTGTCGTTTCGTCTACGCCGCGTACCGTATCTCCGTGGATCCTTGCATTCCTTGCTTCTCTTTTATGTTTACAATTTTTTTTTTTTTTGATAATCACGCAATTTTAAAATGCGCTCCGGAAAGGACCGATAGAACGAAAAATAAACGTAAGTGAAAATTATATAAATAAAATATTTATACATCCATATCAAATTTCATTTTCAATTATGATGTGGTTCCAGCGTGGAGAAGCCTCCAATCCACCGTCCATTGCAGTTGTTTCTCGCTGGGGGTGACGAGGTAAACTCAGAAAAAGCCTTTCTACACATTAGGTGCAGAAGCAAAAGCATCGCACAAAAAAATAAAAAATATATATATATATATATATATATATATATATATATATATATATATATATATTAATTATCATATATGATGTACATTCTGCATCATGTTTAATGCATAAAATCCTTTTTGCCTTATCAATATAATTTCTCGTGGCTAATAGCTCAAGTGTAAACCTTGCCTTCTATTTGACCTAATCCACCACGATCACAAACCAACGGTTTCAATGTGATGCAAAATTTTTGGCTGGCAAATGATTGGCTCGCAAATGGTTTACATTGAACCAGATCATGTTTGATCTAAACCTGATTTAATTTTATATTCTGATATTGATTTAAAATTTAAATTCAACTTGTTTGATAATAAGATTGGATCGGATAAGATTTATAGAAGAAATTTTATGTCAAATGGATCGTTTAGGTCAAATCCAAAATATTACATTTGACTCAGACATTTTAACTATTATTTTATAATAAAAATCTAATAAATAATAATTAAATAAAAAATTATTAAAAAATTTAAATAGGATTAAAAAGAATCAATTCTAATTTAAATTTTTTAAAAGCTTTTGGTTCTATTCAAGTAAATGATCAAATCAAATCTAATGGGTTGGAAACAGGTTGCATCACAAATCAACCTAGCCCATTTCTAGCCTTACTAGTAATGGGGTAATTATCCAAAAATATATATATATATATATATATTATCTAACCAATATTTTGATGAGTAAATAATTAGCTCATGTTCTTTTATGCATTAAAGAGTGACTGTGATATTCATTAGCCATATTATTTATATTATAAATAAATAAATATTTAAAATTTATTTATTTTTTTCATAATACTATTAGACCTACTTTGCCTATCAATTATATACTATTCTTTTATGATTAAAGCTCAACTTTCTTATGAAACTATATTTTTAATGATCGTTTTGGTAAATACATTAATCACAAGTAAATTTTATTTTTAAATAAAAATATTTTCTATAGTTACTATTATTAATTAAATAGTAGCTTTATAATTCTTTATAAATCATCAATTATATTATAAGAAGATATTTTAAAATATTAAAAGGTAATAATAGAAGAAAAAAATCTTGATCATGCAGGGATTTGAAAAAAAATACATAAAAACACATACACACACACACACACACACACACACACACATATATATATATATATATATATATATATATAACCTATTTGCTGAAAGATCAAAATTGCTATCTTTTAGAAGGATAAGTCTTTCTCTCAATTTGAGAGATAAATAATAATGTGAGAATATAATTTATCTATTTAATTTTTTTGATCAGAATAAAAGAATATAAACAAATAGTTGGTCAATGGAAAGTTGATAAATCTTTTTATAAAATTTTTCATCAAATAAGAGAGCCAAAGTGAGAGAGGGTGATAGAGTGATTGATTATATAGTGATGATAGTGATGATAATACTAATATTGATAATATTAAATGTGATAATGATGACAACCGTAGGTGCATTAGTTGCCAAATAAGGATATAATAAATATTGCATGGTAAGATTAAATATGACAATGATTTCTTGAGTATTTAGAGGATCATATCCTATCATCACACAGAAAAAATTTATCTATCAAGTTTTGAGTCATAGAAATATCTTTTAATCCTACCAAATTTGTTGCTGAATAAATGAGGAAAGCTTATTCTAAAAAGCTAGTAAATAGAAAATTACATATTATGATTTACTTTTGATTCTTTAAAATTTATTTTATCGTGTAATTCATCCTTAAATGCTTCTTTGCATAGAGCTCCAACAATGCGGCTTTATTATAAAATGATAAATTAATTTGATGATATTTTTTTTGTTCATGCGACTTTATTGATTATATTATATTTAAAAATCACACACACACACTCTCTCTCTCTTTATATATATATATATATAAAGTTAGAGAACTGAATTTAACTACATTTCAAACATGTATTCCAATTGCCTTTCCTACATGAATTCCTAATTTAAAAGATGAAAAAAATGAGATGGTTTGAAATATGTACCACAACGGATTTAAGAATAAGAAAAAGACTTAAGTTAAAATCTTACTATATTTAAATATAATCAAATTTATATAGCGCGCATATAAATATATATATATATATATATATATGAATTTGATCATCTTTTTATTATTGAATTCACGTAGTTCATAAATACTAAAAAAAAAAAAGAATGATTTCGGAATACCTATAAATCCAAAAGTGAGGAACACAACAGTGGCGGATGATAGGTTTCTTCATCAGTACTCGTGGCTGTTTGATCGCCATATTCATCCACCGAGAAGCTGGAAACAAGGAAGAGAGCCAGTGCCATTAAATTGTGATACCCTCTTTTACAACGCAGGTATTTTCTTCTTCAACCAAACTCATTTAATTCATCCAAACCCGAACGGTTAAATTTCTAGAATTAGTTTGATTCTCTGTTGCATTACAACAAACACTTCATTCCTCTATTAGCAATCTCAGATCACATTGATCTACCAACTTATAATGTTATGATGATGGTTTAGGATTAGAAGTGGTTTTGAGGCCATAAATCATTATAAATAGCTTGGAGCCAGAGAACCACGTTCTCTTCTCTTCTTCTTCTTCTTCTTCTCCTTCTCCATCTCCATCTCCATCTCTTCTCAATCTCTTCCTCTTATTCCTCGAGCTAGCCGGACTCTGCCCGAACCACGCCGGGGTTTGGAACGGCGCCGGCAACAAGGTAAGATTTGGATTTAAGAACGCGATGACGGCTCTATTTTCAACTCCAACCTATGTTCCTCCTCTTCTCATTTCTTCTCTCTATTCTGTTATCTTTCTCTTCATGCCGCCGACCATCACTGCTGCACCTAGATTCGAGCTTAAGGTCGCTGCCGCATTCTTAGCGCTGAACCGCCTCCTTCCTTCTCTCCGGCGACTCAAGATCTCTATGTCTTCTCTGTTAAAGTAGCAGTAGATTAATTAGGAGAGGTTCTGGTTAGAGCTAATGATATGTGATCCTAGCTCGCCTTAGGTTATGGGTCTTGAATCCAAGATTTGATGGACTCCTGGTTGCTTGTGATGAGAATGCTTAGAGGCAATTCAAAGTCTTTGAGTAGTGTCCTCTGTCAATTAGTTTATAACATTAAGATGATAAGTATCAATTAAATTTTTTTTAGAATGTAATGGCTTAAATTGGTATGGATTTGTCCATTTTGGTTTTATATTATGAAACGGTTATATTATGGTATCAAAGTCATGCACTAGTCGAAAGTCTAGAGTTATATACAGGCAAAGTGCTCGATGGGAGCGAAGCACCCTCATATGGGAGAGCTAATGCCATGAGAGAGAGAGCATCTCTAGCAGAGGGCTCGATGGGAGCGAAGCATCCTCGTGGAAGAGCTAAGTGCCATGAGAGAGAGAGCATCTCTAGCAGTCCCTCTTTAAGAGGGATAAATTGTGATGCTCCTCTCAATTAGTCCTACATTGGATAATTAAGGACAAATATCAGTTAGATTCTTTTTGGGCTATATGATCAAAGTTGGTGTGGATCTTATTCATTTTGCTTTTATAAAATGGATTCGTGGGTACATGGCCGGATCGTTACAATATTGTTAAACCACTTGCCATCTCCCTGGATCTTGGGTGATCACGGGGGGCACCGTCGTGGGAGCCGTGCAAGCAGGGGATCAAACTTTGGAAAGGAGCCAAGGTAAACGAGCGATCGGGCTTTGGTCATGGTCCATGGAAAGAAGGCTGAGCCTTATTATCTCAGCTAACCAGCTCAAAACATTTGAGCTGAACCATTCTGTTTGGATTGAGTTACTGCAGGCTAAGGTAATTCAAAAGTATGGAACTGAACCAAGTTGGTTCAATATAGTTAAGGTCAATTGGATTGAACCAGCAAATTAATATAGGTTAACCCAATTTGGTTTCGAGCTAAACCCATCCTTTTAGATTGAGTGACTGCAGGCTAAGGTAACTCAAAACTGTGGAATTGAACCAAGCTGGTTCAATATAGTTAAAGTCAATTGGATTGAACCAGCAAATTACTATAGGTTTTTAACCCAATTTGGTGCAATAACCTGAACCAGATCAGAACACCAAATTTAGCTTAGTTCAGTAGAACAGAAATCAAATTGAATGAACCTGAATTAATCCAGACTTAAATATTATTGGACCATAATGCTGCATGTGAATAATTAATGTTGCTTTAGACCAAAACACAATGAATTTGCCTTAAATGGGCTTTAATAAGTTAAACCAACTAATCTGAACCAGATTTGGATCTGGTTCAATCTCAGCTGAGGTAGAAATTGATTGGATTTAAGTATCCTGAACCGAAATTTAATTAATGAACTAAGTACTGTTATGTTTAGTTAATGAGGAACTAAGACAAATTATTTTGGAATTGATTTGATCAGGCTGAGAATAATTAAACAAATTGCGATTAAGGGAAATAAGGACCTAATTAAATTGCAAATGAGGTGCCTAAGCTAATTAAGCTCACGTAAATGTGGTGATTAACGTAAGTTGCTAGGGGCATTAAAGTAAGTTGCTAGGGGTATTATAGTAATTTAATAATTGATGAATGAGAAAATGGTTAGATATTAACTTTTATCATTAGATAATAATTAAACTTTGAAATAAAGATAGTTAAGCATATGTTAGCAATCATTAAGATAAAGGAGTATATTGGTAATTTTACAAATGTGGGCTAGAAGGGCATTGATGAGGGGTAAAAATATCATTGCATTAATGTGTATACAATCCAAGACATCGGGCTAGGGCTAGCCCGTGCACCCTGTCGCATAGCCGTCACATCCGAAAGGTAGCAATGAGTAGGCTACCCCTCCAAACAGCTTTCGTGTGACAGTTGGCCGAGCTATTATCATACCTCGGTTGACCGAGCTATTATCATACCTCGACTGATCAAGCTATAATCATACCCCCACAGGCCGAGCTATCCCATGCCTCGATAAATTGAGTCTCACCATACTTTGACAGATTCAGCCCTCTTCTATACTTCGGCCCGACCGAGGTATCCAAGCACCTCTGCGGGAACACACATAAACTAACAAGATTTCAAATAGGAAATCATGCTTGCGCTACCAGAAATGGCCTAGAGCCTATGTAGTCCCTGAATCTTGAAGCATCATTTGCTCTTCCTGGCCGTTGATCCTCTAACCAACCTAATACGGATCCTATCGGCCCTGTAACAGCTTGATTCGAATCAGTTTCGAATCCCAACAACTTTCAGACCCTCTGTGATGTGTCCAAGGAATCAGGTGATCGCCTATAAATATCACAGCCCCAGACCCTCTTAGGTATGCCATTCTGCAAACTCAAGGCACACGCACGCTTGCTCACCCCTTGTCACCATTAACGCTCTGCTCAGAGCTCTCGAAAGGCTACCCTGGAGAGACTCTTCAGCGAGAGCCTTCTCCTCATATTTGTTGATTGCTGATCCCCGTTGACTTGAGCATCGGAGGGTCTTCCGCAGTGGGCCACCCCCAACGCCTCTTGCATGAGGACTGTTTTGCAGGTCCGCTCAAGAGGGAGCCCACTCTGAAGCTCGATCGTGCCCGAGTCGGAGGACAGATTTCAGCAGCAACAAATTGGCACTAGAGGAAGGGCCCTGAAGTCCCATAAACTTGTGATCCAGAGATAAGGGTCTCGATTTTGAAGAGAATCTCTCCCATGACCAATCGAAGAAAGGCTACTTCTGAAGCCCGGGACCAGGTCGCCTCCTAAAGACCTTATCCGGTGAGCAGTGTAACGCCGCCACCACCACCAGTTGAGACTCCATCGCCACCAGCGGCCCCAGTGACCCAGGACTAGTTCACCTCACTAGTCCAGCAGGTTCAGGCTCTGGCCCATCTGATCTAGGGGCGCTTTGAAGCTCCCTGTCCAGCTGCACCTACTCTGCACCTTCCTGAGGAGAACGCGGCCCCTGTTCATCCAGCGATCTCTTCTTCCAGCTCGCATGGGGTTGCAGACCCCCCTCGTCGCCCTAAGGGAGCTGAGCCAGTCCCCCAAGGGGTCTGCAGCAAGGATCTTCCTAGATCTCGATGGGCCCGATCCCACTCTCCTGTGTTCTCTCGTCACGACTCGACACCGTCTCAATTTTCTCCTCGCCTAGCTCCTCCTACTATGCCTGCGGAGGAGATCCGCCGACAACTCTGGGAGATGCATCAGGAGTTGGACGCCACCAAGCAAGTCCATCCGCTTCAGCATAAGAAGGAGTAGGGCATCCCCTTTTCCAAGGAGATAATGGAGGAAGTGATTCCCTCCCATATCAAGTTACCCACCATCGAGCCCTATCATGGATCCTCCGATCCTGATGATCACCTCAGTAGCTTTCGATCGATCATGATGTTCCATGGGGCATCAGATGCGATCCTCTGCCGCGCCTTCCCTTCCACCCTCAGGGGGTCCATCCGAACCTGGTTTAATGCCTTAAAACCAGGTTCAGTCAGTTCATTTGATGAGCTGAGCCGCCTCTTCATCAGTCAGTTCGTCAGTAGCCGTCGTCACCGACGGAGGTCTGACTCCCTCTCCGAGGTCAAGCAGAGAGGGGGAGTCCTTGAAGAAGTATCTTGGTCGTTTCAATACGGCCATGCTGGAAGTGGACCACCTTAACCATGAGGTGGCCATGTCCGCCCTAGCGGACGGAGTGTTAAAGGAGAGTGACTTTTACCTAGCGCTGGAGGTCAGCTACCCTCCGAACCTCTTCGATATGATGGTCCTAGCGGACAAGTACGCCAAAGCTGAGGAATCACGGAGGGCTGCCCGCGCCGAGCTGACAAGGAAGAAGGAGTCCAAGGGCTCGGACAAGCACCAATCTGCCCGCCAGCCGAGCTCGCCTCGCCGCCAAAGGGTTCCTCCGCCGCCACCAAGGAACCGCACCCGGAGCCCACCTAGGAGGTTCAACCGGTTCACCCGCTCACTGCCCCGAGGGCGGAGATCCTCATGGAGATAGAGCGCCAACTCCATCGATCGCCTCCTCTCCAAGAGAATGCAGCCTGGAGAGACCCCACCAAATATTGCCGCTACCACCAGGACCATGGCCACGACACCGAGGAGTGCTGGCAGTTAAAGAACGAAATCAAGAGGTTCATCCAGCGGGGTAGGCTGGACCAATTCAGGAGAGCGCCCGAGCCAAGAAATGGGGTGACCGCCAGCCCAAGCCCCAGCAGCCTCCTCCTCCGAATCCTGCGGTCGCCGGCCACATCAATGTGATCGAGGCAGTCGGTAGTCCGTCGAGCTGGCGAGACGATGAAGAAGATTCAGCGCCAAAGAGAGCGCTGACTAATGAGCTCTCCTTCTCTGACAATGACTTCCAGAAGATACAGTTCTCGCATGACGATGCGTTGGTTGTATCTCTCAATCTGAACAATTATGATGTAGATCGGATCCTTATTGATAGTGGGAGCTCTATCAATGTTTTGTATCTCGATGTGTTTGTGAAGATGAAATTGCTCATGGAGAATCTCTGAGCCATGGACTCCACCCTAATGGGGTTCACCAGCGATGTTATTACCCTAGAGGGGGTTGTACCTTGACGGTCCGTGCGAAAACTTGGCTCACATTGCCACTGTTCACATAGATTTTTTGGTGACCAAACTTCGGTCGCCCTACAATGCAATCTTTGGGAGACCTGGCCTGATGTCCCTTGGAGCTGCTATCTCCATCCCACATCTAGCAATGAAGATCTCTATCGGATGGGGAGTGGGAGTAGTTTGAGGAAACCAAGCTATAGCTCGGCAGTGCTTCGTCACCAGCCTTCAGTCCAAATTGCCTGAGGTTGATAGACTAGACGCTCGGGAGGACTTTGCTGAGCAACGAGGAGAACCAGCCGAAGAGCTGAAGGAGGTACCGCTGAACAAAGCCCGACCCGACCAAACCATAAGGATCGGGTCGCTACTGAAAGGGAAACCCCGGTTGGAGCTAATCGACTTTCTCCAAAGGAATGCTGATGTCTTCGCCTGGTCTGCTTCTGATATGCCGAGAATCAGCCCAGACATTCTCGTCCACCATCTTAATGTGGACGAGATGTCCCGATCCGTGAAGCAGAAGAAAAGGAGCTTCGCCCCTGAGCGACAGAAGGCAATTGAGGAAGAAGTTGACAAGCTCATCAAGGCAAATTTCATTCGGGAGGTAAACTATCCCAACTGGCTGTCAAATGTTGTCATGGTGAAGAAGTCGAAAGGTAAATGACGGATCTGCATCAACTTCACCGACCTCAATAAAGCATGCTGAAGGACAGCTTCCCTCTCCCTCGGATCGACCAGCTCGTAGATGCTACTTCAGGTCATCAGATGCTGACCTTCATGGATGCATATTTGGGCTACAACCAAATCCGAATGGCGCCCGAGGATAAAGAGAAGACCGCCTTCATAACTGACCGAGGTACTTATTGTTATCGTGTCATGCCTTTCGGTCTGAAAAATGTAGGTACCACTTACCAAAGGCTAGTTAACAAAGTCTTCAAGGAGCAAATCGGTCGAAACATGGGGGTATATGTTGACGACATGCTGGTCAAAAGCAAAGAAGCATCCCAGTACATTAAGGATCTCTCTGAGAGCTTCGCAACGCTCCGAAAATATCGGATGAGGCTCAACCCAACTAAGTGCGCCTTTGGCGTCAATTCTAAAAAATTTCTGGGTTTCATGGTTTCTCAGCGGGGCATTGAAGCCAATCCGCAGTAGATTCAGGCCCTTCGGCAAATGGCATCCCTAGCATCTATCAAAGAGGTCCAGCGCCTGACTGGTAGGATCGCGGCCCTCAACCACTTCGTGGCTCGGTCGGCTGAGAGATGCCTTCCTTTCTTTAAAGCTCTTCGATCAGCCAAGAATTTCCAATGGTCTCCTGAGTGTTAGAAATCGTTCGAGGACCTCAAGAGGTATCTCGGCTCTCCACCCCTCCTCAGCAGTCCGACTCCGGAGGAAATGTTGTTTCTGTACTTAGCAGTTTCAGAAGGCGCAGTTGGCTCGGTGTTGGTCAGAGAAGAGAACAAGACCCAAAAGCCGGTCTATTATGTCAGCAAACTGCTCTGAGATGCCAATAGAAGATACACCCAGATCGAGAATTGGTTTTGGCCCTGGTAACGTCGATTCGGAGGCTGCAATCGTATTTTAAGGCACATTCTGTGACATTCCTTACCGACCAACCCATCAAGGCGGTGGTCCATCGTCCGGAGACATCAGGGAGAATGGCTAAATGGGCCGTCGAGCTAACCGAGCATGACATCCGATACCAACCTCGCCCGGCCATCAAAGCCCAGGTTCTAACTGATTTCCTCCTGGAATGTACTATCCCGAAGGATGGCTCCACTCCAAACCCCTCTGAGCATCCGAGACCTGACGCCCTATGGCTGCTCCACGTTGATGGGTCGTCTAATGCCAATGGCTTCGGTGCTGGCTTAATCCTCACCAGCCTAAAGGGGGCGACCTTTGAGTACGGCGTTCGCTTCTCCTTCCCAGCCTCCAATAATAAAGCCAAATATGAAGCTATGCTCGCTGGACTCCGAATTGCCCGTGACCTTAAAGTGAAGAAGCTGAATGCCTATACCAACTCTCAATTGGTAGCCGGTCACGTGCGGGGCGAGTTCGAGGCCCAGGAGCCGAACATGATTCGGTATCTCCAACAAGTGTGGGACTTACTTTCCCACTTCTCTAAATTTGAAGTCATTCAGATCCTAAGATCCAAGAATGCACACGCCGATCTATTGTCTTGGTTAGCAACTACGGAATCGATGGATTCCGAACGAAGTTTCTCCTGGAGATTCTGGAAAAGCCTAGCATCATGGAGGCTGATCGAGTAATGCAGGTCGAGGCCGAACCATCCTGGTTCAACCTCATATTAAAGTATCTTAAAGAAGGGTCGCTCCCAGCCGACCGAAAGGAAGTAAGGAAGCTGAAATTACAAGCCACCCACTATGTGTTGATCGATGACTAGCTGTATAAGCGATCCTTTTCCATACCACAACTCAAGTGCTTTCGCACATCTGAAGTTGATTATGCTCTTCGGGAGGTACATGAGGGAACCTACGACAACCATTTGGGGAGCCGATCCTTATGCCACAAGGTGCTGCGCCAGGGTATTATTGGCCCACCATGCAAAAGGATGCTGACGATCTCGTCCGAGCTTGCGACCCTTGTCAGAGACATTCTAATATCCAGAGGCTCCCCTCCGCCAGTTTGGTCCCTATTTCCTTCGATTGGCCCTTCGTCAAGTGGGGTATGGATATCCTTGGCCCTTTTTCCCTCACCACTGGACAGAGAAAGTTTTTGTTTGTCGCCATCGACTACTTCACCAAGTGGGTGGAGGCCGAGGCAATTGCCCAGATAACCGAAGCTCGGGTCAGGGACTTTATATGGAGATCCATTATTTGTCACTTTGGCCTCCCCCATACCATCATCATCGACAATGGCAAGTAATTTGATAACCCAAAGTTTCGAGGTTTCTGCGAGAAGCATGGGATCTGCCACTGCCTTACATCAGTAGGGCATCTGCAAGCCAACAGAGAAGCCAAAGTAACTAACTGGACCCTGCTTCAAGGGATCAAGGCTCGGCTTACCAGAGCCCGGGGCAGATGGGCGGACGAACTTCACCACATCTTATGGGCCTACCGCACCACCCAGAGAATCCCCACTGGCGAGACCCCATTCCGGATGGCCTTCGGCGCAGAAGCCATCATCCCCGTAGAAATAGGACTTCCTTCTCTACGGGTGGAGAGCTACTCGGAGGAGGCTAACGACGAGTAGCTCTGCACCAATCTCGACCTGGTGGAAGAAATAAGAGAGAAAGCTCGAATCAGGGTAGCTGCATACCAGCAAAGAGTGGCTCGCTATCATGCCTCTAAAGTCAAGGGAAAATCCTTCTCATCCGGCGATCTTGTCCTCCGGAAGCATCCGTCTCCAAACCACTAGAACAAGGAAAGCTGTCTCCGAACTGGGAAGGCCCCTATCAAGTGGCGGAAGCCATTGGACCTGGCACCTACAAGCTTCAGGATCTGAACGGGAAATCTATTCCTCGGATGCGGAATTCGGACAATCTCCGTATATACCACAAGTAGGGTACGCTTTCTATAGACTTGCCCTATTTACAGCATTAGCATCTTGTTTCCATTATTCACGGCTTGATCGCTGCAATCATTTTTCTGAAAAGTCATAATGAAAAATGGATGTTACTTGCCCATTCTCGGCACGACCGAGCTATCTCCTTGAGTAGGGATATCTCCGCACCTTGGCTGGGCTGAATCCTATTCAACAAAGACTCGGTATGGTCGAGCACCCCCAGTATGGCTGCGGGCCAAGTGATCTCTAAAACTTCGTCCGGATTCGGGTAGCTTACAAGCCCCGACCGGACCAAATGGTAAAGAAACTTCATCTGGATTCGGGCAGCTTACAAGCCCCGACCGGACCAAAGGGTGAAGGAACTTTGTCCGGATTCGGGTAGCTTACAAGCCCCGGTCGGACCAAAAGGTGAAGAAACTTTGTCCGGATTCGGGCAGCTTACAAGTCCCGGCCGGACCAAATGGTGAAGAAACTTCGTCCGAATTCGGGCAGCTTACAAGCCCCGACCGGACCAAATGGTGAAGAAACTTCATCCGGATTCGGGCAGCTTACAAGCCCCGATCGGACCAAATGGTGAAGAAACTTCGTTCGGATTCGAGCAGCTTACAAGTCCCGGCCGAACCAAATGGTGAAGAAACTTTGACCGGATTTGGGTAGCTTACAAGCCCCGACCGGACCAAATGGTAAAGAAACTTTGGTCGGATTCGGGCAGCTTACAAGCCCCGGTTGGACCAAAGGGTGAAGGAACTTCGACCGGATCCAAGCAGCTTACAAGCTCTGGCCGGATCAAACAGTGCAGAAGCTCCAGCTAGAGCCGAAGTGCATCTCTTAGCAAAATTCTCGGCCAAACCGAGTGATTTATCTCCGAATTATCTAAATCCTCGACTAAACCGAGTGATATCTCCATACCTTGGCAGGGCCAAGTAAAATATCAAAAGTCCTCGGCAACACCGAGCGATCTCCATACCTTGGCGGGGCCACCAAGTAAAATATGTTCCTTATGAAGCCTCGGCCAAACCGAGCGATATGTTATCGGATACCTCGGCTTAGCCGAGCGATATATTCCCTGATGCCCCATGCCATATTATTCGAAGTCTCAGCTGAACCAAGGAACACAACCCTGAAACTTCGATCTGATTGGGCAATCTCCCAAATACTTCGACGTCGCTCGGGCGCCCTATGATACTTCGGCAAAAGTAAGCAACCTCCTTCTACTTAACAGTAAAGACATACCTGCTTCATTCTACAAACGAGATCATGCATACCGCATGAGTCCACAGGACTGCCCATGTCTACCTCTGACCCAAAAAGGGATAAATGTTTTCCTCCACTGAGGACCGAACATTGGTCTTAGCAAGAACAAGGAGCAAAACACAAGCAAATCTGTGGGAAGGAAAAGAGAGAAAAGAGAAGGGCCTCGACGGCAGAGACAAAGAGGCGTTGCAAAGAAACGCCGCCCTAGCCTCCTTTCTCCCCTTTAGACAACACTTCAAAAAGTTGCCTTAAGCGTTAAGGCTCCTGCAATGAGTGCGACAAACGCGAAAACCCTGCCACATGAGGCTCTCCCAATCATCGCTCACAAAATCCGAAGAGTTTCCTCCTCGAGCAACAGCGAATAATGATAGCAGATTGGCAGCCCGTCAGTTTCGGAGCCATCATTGCACCTTTTCAAATCCTTCCGGATAGGATTATTCTAAACTCTACTCCCTAAATCTGAAGTTACACTTCAGATTAGGGAGTGGGGGGCATGTGATGAGGGGTAAAAATATCATTGCATTAATGTGCATACAATCCAAGACGTCGGGCTAGGGCTAGCCCGTGCACCCTGTCACATAGCCGTCATATCCGAAAGGCAGCAATGAGTAGGCTACCCCCTCCAAACATCTTTCGTGTGATAGTTGGCCGAGCTATTATTATACCTCAGCTGACTGAGCTATTATCATACCTCGGCTGATCAAGCTATATCATACCCCCACAGGCCGAGCTATCCCATGCCTCGGTAAATTGAGTCTCACCATACTTTGACAGATTCAGCCCTCTTCTATACTTTGGCCCGACTGAGGTATCCAAGCACCGCTGCGGGAACACACATAAACTAACAAGATTTCAAATAGGAAATTATGTCTGCGCTACCAGAAATGGCCTAGAGCCTATGTAGTCCCTGAATCTTGAAGTATCATCTGCTCTTCCTAGCTGTTGATCCTCTAACCAACCGGATACGGATCCTACCGGCCCTGTAACAGCTTGATTCGAATCAGTTTCGAATCTCAACAACTTTTAGACCCTCTATGATATGTCCAAGGAATCAGGTGATTGCCTATAAATATAACAGCCCCAAACCCCCTCAGGTACATCATTCTGCATACTCAAGGCACACGCATGCTTGCTCACCCCTTATCACCATTAACGCTTTGCTCAGAGCTCTCGAAAGGCTACCCTGGAGAGACTCTTCAGCAAGAGCCTTCTCCTTATATTTTGTTGATTGCTGATCCCCGCTGACTTGAGCATCGGAGGGTCTTCCGCAGAGGGCCACCCCCAATGCCTCTCGCGTTAGGATTATTTTATAGGTCCGCTCAAAAGAGAGCCCACTCTGAAGCTCGATCGCGCCCGAGTCGAAGGATAGATTTCAGCAGCAATAGGCATAATGATATATATATTTTTTTAAATTATAAATTTTAGTAAATTAATTAATTATTTATTTAATTATAGGTGATCAATGACTGATTGATTTGATTGAAGAGATTAATTTGTATTAACGATTCAAAATTGGAGTTATATATCTACTATTATATAATATGTTTTATGCTTTGCATGTCTGCATGCATTATGAAATTATTGTTTGATTTTTTAGTATGTTTTGATTGTGCATGATGATTTATTTCTAGAGTTGTTATATATGTTATGGTATATTATTTTGATTATAAAATGATTTTGGCTTTGATTTGAAATATATGAGTAAGAAATATGGAGAAATGTTATTTTGGTTATGGTATGGTTATGGCTTTTACTTGATATGAGATGAGCTGATATGGATATGTGGACTAGTCATTAAGATGTGGGTCTGATGATTACTATTGATATGTGGTGATATGATTCCTTACCGACCTAAACTGACGACGGCTAAAGAGTTGCAAGGGATTGGTGTAGAATTAGTCATGGTTTATAGATATGATATCATTGAATTTAATACGCTGGACACTAGTATGAGAACCAATCTTTGCGTGCGTATATCACTAGGTTAGGTTGTTAGACATGATGGCATGATGTTTATCAATATGTATTCTCAATATGCTGATGTATATAATAGTGATTTAGTCCTATGCCATGAATGATTGAGATTTTAGATTTGATATTTACTATCAATATGTGGTATTAGTTATGACAATATTTGTGTGATTCCTTATTGACTTATAACGGTGGCATCAAGAAAGGGCCGAAAGCTCTGAGAGGTGTCTAAGTTTAATACGATGGGTATTAGTATGAAAACCAACTTATACATGTATCATCAGGTTCGGTTGTTAGACGCAGACTATACTCATCAAAACGTATCTTCGGTATGTGGATGATTGTGATGTGGATATACAATTATATTGGTATTTAGTGATTTTGGTATTTGCATAGTTATGTTAGTATTTGGTTATAAATGGTTTAATGGTTTTGTGGATATGTTAGTTATTTTATGTAAAAATTAATTTTGATTTTTTTGATATATTTATGATAATACGTATACAATTTTTGGACATGTTAGTTATTTTATGTAAAAATTAATTTTGATTTTTTTGATATATTTATGATAATACGTATACAATTTTTATTGGGCTTTTAGCTCATTACCCTTGTAATCATGTTTGATGATGCTTATATATTGGATTTAGACTTGAGTGCGAGCCATCAGAAGTGAGATTAGTGTTTAGTTTGTTGCATCATCTGATATTAATATAAATACTTTGATATGTACTTAGAGGTTAACATTCAAACTTTTATATACCATTAGAATAATTTTGTGACAGCACTTTGAGATAAGTGCCAGCTAGTTTTTGCTGTTATTATTGTGATTATTGTTATATTATATATGCCGAGGTTTAGTAGGCTTTGTATACCCTTAATATTTGTTTTTAAAGCATACGGATGTATTGTAAGATACGATCGGACTTTGAATCGGGCCACAATAAAATCACATACGATTCTAAGAAAGCTTTTTATGCACGCAGTACAGATCGTGTGTAGTATGCGTGATAATTAGTCTAATGCATGTGTATGGCAAAGATATATATATATATATATATATATATATATATTCATACTGCATGTGCAATCGTCCATATGCGCAGCCAATCAACGCATTATGCGTGTGTAGTGCAGGAGGAGTTTTCCTACTATCCTAATTCGGGAGCAGAATGAAGCCAATCAAGGATGAGTCGACCCACCGTCACATGTGACGGCCGCGTAGCGAAGCGTGTGAGCTGCGCACGTGCAAGACCTCACGTGGTTCGTCGTTTATTTGGGTTTGTGGACTTGTTTGCAATTCTAGCACGAGTTTGTGGAATTTGCTCGGGCTTGCCATACGCCTGACAAGCACCGAGTTTTCTTAAATTAGACGGAACCATAAAGGCCACGGAATCTGAAGCCTCGGAATTCTCGAGCTGGATGTGTTCGATTTGTTAGTGATGTCGGACGCCATCGAAGGTCTACCTCTCGTGAGCCCGAGCTAGCAATTTATTTCAACTTGAGTGACGACTTGAACCACGAGATCTTTGTCCGTACGTATGCGCTGGCTATCCATGCACGCCATGAATTGCTCGGACATAAACTAAAATGTCATTTATTAATTATATCTCAGAAGAGAAGTCTTAAATAGATCGCTCACTTGTTAACGGAGACGTAAGAGGCACCGCACCAAATAATGTATTCAGAGGAAATCAAGTCCTTAACCCTTAAGCTGTACTGATGGGAGCGATTATTTATCCATTATTCACCCCTTGGATAAGATAGTTTGGTAGTCAATTAACCAATTCTAAACCGCATCCTAACCTGCGATTTCTCTGGCGATTTCTCTAGCGATTTCCATGGCTGTTTTGCGTAGGTGTGGCGCTTTCTTACCGATTGCTGTGGCATTTTGTGCCAATAGCTGTGGCGGTTTCGTCTAGATATGGCATAACTGCTACACTGGTTTAGCGCGCCCATTTTTTAAAGCATTCTGTTCTCATTCTGGATTCTGCTTTAAGATTGGTGCTGCGACCGATTTTCTCTGTGATCTTGGTGAACCCCGCCGATCTTGGTGATCAGACCTCACCGAACGATGGAGGGTTCTTTTCCCCCAACTCCTTCTGCTTCGGATCATGCTCAGCAAAGCTGGAAGACTGGTCATCGAACGGCAGATTTCCGCTTTATGTGGGTTTCGTCTTCCCCAACTCCGGCGGAAGTAGCTGAACTGGAATCAAGCTTCTCGGAGGTGATCCAGGTCCCTCCAGCGCCTTAGAAGATGAGGTTAGCTGCTTGGCGAAGCATGCCATCCTTGCGAGGAGCATCCTCCGCTGGATCCCTGCCAAGGCCATCGTTAGAGAGTTCAGGAAAGCTGGTGTCGCCGATGAGGTAGGAGCTGTTTCTCTCGCCCACCGCTGCTACCTTTTCCGGTTCTCTGACCCTGGTGCTAAGGATTTAGTGCTTCGGAGGCCGTGGGTTGTGAACGGCTAACCGATAGCAACTGCAAATGGGAAGCTCAGTTCATTCCGGCTCCGAATTCTCTGGCATCTGCTCTGCTTTGGCTTCGTCTGCCGAACCTGCCCATTGAGTTCTGGAATGAAGATATCCTCAGGACCATTCTTGCCCCGGCTGGCCATTACATCGCCTCTGATGCTCCAACTAAAGAGAAGCTCAGGGGAGGATTCGCACGTGCTTGCGTGTGCATTGATTTGGCTCGTCCCCTTCGTCCGGGAGCCAGAGTGCGAGGTACCCAAGCTCCGTTCTGGCAACCCTTTGTTTACGAGTATATGGAAGGTATCTGCCCTAAATGTGGCTCTATTCACCTCCATGGCACCTGCGATCGTTTGGCGGATACTGAGTCATCATCGGCTCGACCGTCCTTTGGTCCCTGGATGGCTGCTGCAGCTGCGGCGTCCCCCCAGCGGCCAAGAGCGAAGCGTCCCCCCAGCGGCCGAAGACTCGTCGAGTCCAGCCATGCTCAGAGGTCTCCTTCCAAGATTGCCTAGAAGCTAGTCAACCGATCCCCACCTGGGGACTGCGCCCTGTTCTTTAGCTCCCGGCCGACGGATGGCTTTTTCCGACGAAGACTGCTCGTCGTCGACTCCCTAAGTCCAGCCATGCTCAGAGTTCCTCTGTCTCCGTCTCCTTCCAAGAACTTGCAGGGGGATCTATGAGCATGCCAGTCGAGGGGAGGGTACCGACTGCTTCCCCTGCCTTGCCTCTCTCTGCTTCCCCTGTGTTGGTTAAGGCAAGGGTGCTGGATGGATCCCCTGATTCGAACTCTGGTATGAATTCAAATGGTTTGAAGGAGGGCATGCTGGTGGATTGTTCTGGGATGGGTGAGAGAGCTGTGCCATTTCATGTGCCGGTTTTTGTTGACTATGCCGAGACAGTTAGTGCCACTGTGACTCAAGCAGGAAGTATGGAACCACTGGAGATTATGAATGTCAAATTGACTTCAGATAACCCCTTTGCAACATTGGGCTCTGACAAGTGGGCCGGACGACCCATAGTCCGCAAGGATGCCAATCCAGGTCCATCCAAGAGGGCCAGACCTGCGGAGGCAAAAACCCAACGTGTTATCTCAAAACACGAGAAGCAGAAAGGTAAAATAATCCTGTCTGCCTCAGCAACCACTAAGGATAATTTTACCTTTTCAACTGCTCAGGACACTGCTCTGGGTTCTGTCACACGGTCTGATAAGGATACTCAGACTAAATGTAAAACTGCTCAGTCTACTCCACTGGAGGGGTGTGGTCATGACTCGATTGTCTCACGCCTCAAGGAAGCCATACTGAGGCAAAGGGAGGACTCCCTAGATACGGCCCCATCTCCCCGGCTGATAGAGGTTGAAGTCACTATGGAGGACTCTCGATCAGAGGAGTGCTCTTTGCAGACGTCTGTTGGGGGTAACCTGACTAAGGGGTACACCCCAGATAGTGATATGGTAGAGGACTCGGGTCGGTCCCAACCCCACCCAACTAATAAATGAAGATTCTGATCTGGAATGTTAGAGGAGCGAAGAAACCTTCTTTTCGCTCCTCTTTTGGGAGACTTCTACAGTTATATGACTTTGATATCTGTGTTCTTCTGGAAACCCGATTGTCGGATGACAGCTTGGCCCGGTTTAGGAGACAGGTTTATAGAACTTGGTCTACTTATGCTGTGGAGTCGGCGGGTCTTTCTGGAGGTATTCTGGTCCTTTGGCGTGTCATCTCCGTTAGGGTGGATGCCTTTCATCGTGTAATCAGCAAGTGGCCCTTGTTATATCTGAGGGATCTTCTGCCCCCTGGCTCCTCTTGGGTGTTTATGCCAGCACTGATTTCTAGGAGAGGTGCATTCTTTGGTCCGAGATTCACTCTCTTCTTGCTCAGGAAGTTCCAGCTCTTGTTGCTGGTGATTTCAATTGCATTGTTGGGGCCCATGAGAAAAAAGGGGCAGACAGACTAGGGGTTCACCGGACATTTCGGAGTTTATGACATTCATTTCTGATGCTGGCTTGCTTGACTTGGGGTTCTCGGGATCTCAGTTTACCTGGTGTAATAATCGCCATGGTTCTGCGCGAGTCTGGGAGAGATTGGACAGAGTCATGGCTATGGACCGCTGGCTTCAGAATTACCCATCTACTACTGTTACTCATCTTCCAAGGATAGCTTCTGACCACTGCCCTATTTTGATATCCACTGAGGCGACTGCTCAGCAGCGGAGACCTTTTCGGTTTGAGCAGTTCTGGACCGCCTATTCATCTGCTCGGATCATCATTTCTCAGGTTTGGCATCTACCGATGAGAGGCAGTGCCACCTACAGGTTATCTAGGCGCCTTGAGCTCACGAGGCGCAGACTTTTCAGATGGAATAAATATGAGGTGAGGGATCTGGCCAGACAGGTGGAGAAGGTGGAAGAAGACATCATTACCCTTCAGTCTAAAGAAGACCAGGAGGGATGCCTCACTGATCATGATCTCTCCTCTCTCCGAACTAAGTTAGCTCTTCATCACTCGCTCCTTCAGCAGCAGGAAATCTTTTGGAGGCAAAGGTCTCGGGTGCAGTGGATCAGAGATGGGGATCGTAATACCAGATTTTTCCACCAGGCCACCCTAAAGCGCCGTGCTACTAACAGGATTCGGTGACTTATTGATGAGACGGGACACTACCAGGAGGATTCTAACATTATCAGGGATCAGCTTCTTAGCTTCTTCCGGTCTAGATGGATGGAGCGCACTGGAGATGGTTTTCCTGTCCATCCGGTTTGGCTGCTAAGAAGGTTTTAGCTGAGGAGAATAACCTTCTTATAAAGCCAATTTCAAGGAATGAGATTCATAAGGCTGTTTGGGATCTTGGGCCTGACAAAGCCCCTGGACCAGATGGCTTTTCGCCTTTTTCTTTCGCCATTACTAGACTATAGTGTGCGAGGATGTCGTTGAGGCTATTCAGACTGTCTTTCATACCAAATCCATTCCTACCGACTGGAACCGGACCTTCATCACTCTTGTGCCTAAGCGTTCTGATGCTTCCACCCCCACCATTTTCGGCCCATCAGCCTTTGCACTACCCTGTATAAGATCTGTGCGCGCATTATTGTCTCCCGCCTGCAGAAGGTGATTCCCTGCATCGTTTCTATTGAGCAGGGTGCCTTTATCAAAGGTATTGTATTACTGATAATATCTGTATAGCTCAGGAATTTATGTACGACATTCAGAGATCTTCTGCCCGACAGTGTCTTATGGCTGTCAAGCTTGACATGGAGCGAGCCTATGATAGGGTTAGCTGGGATTTTTTATACCGTACCCTCTACGAATTCGAGTTTGACGACCTTCTTATTGATTGGATCATGGGCTGCATATATAGGCCGTCTTTCTCTCTGATCATTAACGGTAGTCAGACATATTTTTTCTATTATGCTGTTGGGCTGTGTCAGGGATGCCCCCTATCTCCCTTTCTGTTTATTCTTGCTGCTGATGCTCTTTCACGAGCATTCACCCAGGCACAGGATGATTGCCGCATTGCTCCTTTTATGGCTGCTTCTCAGGGCCCCTCGATATCTCATCTTTTATTTGCTGATGATTGCATATTATTGGGGTAGGCTACTATACACAATGCTGCGGCCTTTGCTTCCATTATCCAGATCTACTGTCAGGCATCTGGGCAGCGAGTTAATTTTCATAAGTCTATGATCTCTTTAGTCCGAAGACGACCACTATTACAAGGGAGGCCATCCTCCAAATCTTGGGTATTGCTACTCAGACTGACCGGCTGGCTTATCTGGGTATCCCTATCATGGGTAGACAACCGCGGTGTCGAGATTACATCGACCTAGAGCGGCGGGTTGTGACCGGATTGATGGTTGGCAGATCACAGGATTATCTATAATGGCGAGGATCACCTTCTTCGCTCGGTTCTCACCTCTCTACCTCTTTACCTCATATCTAATGCAGATGTTCCGAGGACTTGCCTGAGGAGGATAGAGAGATGTTTTAGAGATTTTCTTTGGGCTTCCATGCAGGACGGCCATGGTATTCATTTGCTTGCATGGGACACTGTTTGCTTTCCGATCTCTGAAGGTGGCCTTGGAATTTAGTCTCTTACAGCCAGAAGAGAGGTGCTGATTGCTAGGCATGCTACGCGGTTCCTCTTGGATCCGCATTGTTTCTGGAGCTCTTTTATGCGGGCTCGTTATGGGCCCTGGACTCCCTCTTCGGACTTCCAGTCTCTTCATGGTTATTCATCTTTCTGGAAGGAAGTCTGCCGGCACGCTCCAATGGTTTTGGATAATATCTCATGGATGATTGGTGATGGATCCTCGGTTGATGCTATCCAGGATACATGGATTGCTGAGCTTCCCCTTTCCCTCTGGCCTACCTTTATCAGCATGGATGCTCCTAGCAATATGAGAGTCTCAGAGTTGATTTCTCAGGATCGCACTTCATAGCGCACTCCCACGGTGGCTCAGTTCTTTGGGGAGGAGTTAGCAAGCAGGATTCTTTCTATCCCACTTATCCCGGGGAATTCATCTGGCACCAGATTATGGAGAAGATCATGCCTAACTCATGCGCCTACCAGGGAACTAATGAAGATCTATAGGACACACCCTCACCGTATGATGGATGCTGCATGGATATGGAGGCTTCCTATTCCTAGGATCCAGCTATTTATCTGGAAGCTTGCGTGGGATTGCATTCCCACTTGCTTTATGCTTGCTGGGAGAGGAATGCACATACAGGCTACTTGCCCATTATGTGGTCAGGAGGAGGAGACCACTGATCATGCCATTTTCAGTTGCTTTAGAGCGAGGCAGATCTGGCTGATGATCGGATACCATCCCAGGGAGGGTGCTGACGGCTCACGGAGGATTGCTTTTTTGAGTGATATTCGGAGGAGAGGCCGACAGCAGGGCGCTATCTGGGCTGGCACAGCCTATCAGATTTGGCTATCGCGCAACCTTCTCATATTCACTGACGAGGTGGTCTCTCCTAGGAGGGTTGTGAGGAAAGCTATTTCTTTTCTCTGAAGAGTACGCACTCTATGGGTCTGCTATTGATTCTGACAGCTTTGGCCACTGGGGCTCCTCTGCTGCTCAGCAGCGACTCGGCATATAGCTTTTATAGCTTGGAAGCCCCCTCCTCCAGGGTTTGTCAAAATCAATTTCGATGGGAGTGTTCGTGGTCACTGTGCTGGCTCGGCATTTATTATTCATGGGACTGATGGTGTGATGCTGGCGCGGGTGGCTTTGGCCTCTCTGACTCTTCTGTCCCTCTAGCCGAGCTTTATGCAACATGGACATGTATTTCATATGCCACACGGATACTCCATGCTCAGTGTCTTATTATCGAGGGTGACTCCACTAAAGTTATCCAATGGGTTCGGCAGGATTATTGTGATCACATCCCTACCAACCCTCTTCTTTATGATATTTGGGCCACCCTCGGATGTTCCTGCTGTCCAGATATGGCATATCTACCGGAAAGCGAATGCGGCAGCAGATTGGGTTGCGGCTTCAGTCGCCTATCATTCCGATTTTTGGTTTTGGAAACATGGCGATCCATGCCCCCTTGTATTAAATCAAATACTATTTTCTGATGTATCTGGGTTGACTCGCACTAGACTAGTGTGATCACCCGTTCTTACCAAAAAAAAATCAATTCTATCCGAATACAAAATAAAATAAAATAAAATCAGATGTTTTCTTTATTCTTTGAACCAATGATTTGGGAAATTACTTTTATTCTTATACATTTTTTTTTTGGTACAGATGGATAATTACACCAGTCTAGGTAGGATCAGATCCGATATATCGAAATACAATAACTGAGAGATAATTAGAGGGCAAAGGTTTCCATGTCTCCATCTCTAATTACCAAAGTGAGAGGTCACTCTGGCAGCAATCCAATCAGCTACTGTATTAGTTCGCGATAGACGTGGCAAATCTGGATATTCGGAGCTTACAAAATCATAGAGCGGATGTCACTCAACAAGGGAATAGTAGGCAAATGAGAGCTAGGCTTCTGCCGGATTCAGCAATCACAGTAATAAAATCACCTTCAATGATAAGACTGCGGACGCCCAGGATCCGAACAGCATAGGATAAACCCGTCCATGCCGCATACAGTTCAGTCAGAAGCACTGAAAAAAATAAGTAAACCAAACCTCGGCCGCCAATATATACCATTCGCATCACAAATAACATATTTTTTTTTCATTATTACGTTGTTACAACTGTTTTTCTTCAAATGATTATTTTTTTTTAGATTTAAAACAACATAAATACGTACACTTTACAGAAACTTCAATTTGTGAACTTTGGAAAACTTAACGAGGACACATATCTATCAAATGGGTCCAATGATGTGTAGTTGCAAGCTAGTTGCACCCTCCTGTAACTAACAAGCTTGCAACTTTGGCTCGTGATCAGATCCAACGCTTTGGCCATCCTGCAGCCTCAAGTGTTGCAACTTTGGAGAACTTGTGGGGTGAGATAGAACAAGGAGGCCAGCATCAACATGTAGGCTTCAAATTTCCACTAAAAATATATTTTTTTTAAAAATATATTTAAAGCTTCAAAACGTCTTTAAAGTAAACGATGGCCTGTGCATTCCCACCCAGCGCTCGAGAGCAGCGTGAGTCCTCACTTTTGCCCACCCACCTCCGGATGAACAGTGCACCTCCACTTTTGCCGCTGGATAGCATTTAGGGTGCGTTAGAGACCCCTCTGGCTTGAGATGTAATTGAATTAGTAATTCACTTTTATAAACTTTTAAGAAATTTTTTATTAATAATTTAATTTTTTTAAACAAATCAAATCAATATTTTGCTGAAACTCACCATATACAACACTCTTTTCTTCTCTTTTATATACTGAATTGAATTGAATTTGAATCCCAACTAATCTCATTTCATTCAACGTTCCAAATGCCACCTGAGACTCTGCCACACCTTCAGGATGCACCAATTCATTCTTTATAACATGCCGATATTGATGGCTAGGTTGAGAGCACATGAAAGTCCATCTACCGTCTAATATGCACGAAGATGGCTCCATCCAATTTACGAGATTTTTACTCTGGTATTTCCGGCTACAGAAGACAGGCATCAGCTAGTTTGTCAAATATTGAGCTATAAAAAGGTCGAGATGGAGCGGAGTTGGTGCAAAGAGTTTGAATGGGTCCGATTGGCGTTTTCCAACATTCAACCAAAGACGTTAGAGAAAAGATTAAGGAAACAATAGAAAGAGGAAAAGAAAGAAAACACAAAAGACTTTGGAGGACGACCTCGTGCTTGACACCAGGACCACCTTCACCTGATGAGTACTTAACGGATAATGGATCACAACTTTCTGTCGTTAATTGCGACCACTAAACGCTGCTAAATCTCATCGCCAGTGATCACGGACTTCGCAGGGGAAGGTTGGGTTACGTTTATGTTAGGTTCTACTCCAATTGCCGAGTATTATGGCTCACAGGCGATGACACATGCTTCGCTACTAGCGACAAGGACGCATCCCAATGCACTGGGAACAGCTGTCCGTGTCCTTCCTTTATTTAACCTTCTTAATTAACGCAATGCTTTATTTATCTAGATCAATTAGTCGTTTGCTTTGTTTCTCGAACCCCTCTCTCTTGTTCTCTCTCCTCTCGGTTCCCAAACTCCATCCAATTGGCCCTCAGCGCTGTGTTTTGGTTAATCCCTCAGCGTTATTTAATATAAGTATCTCTTGACCGTTTTCTCGTAGCAGCGGCACCGGAGCTCGTCTGAAAACGGTCGACTTCGTGGGTGGGCCAGGCTCGCTCGGCGCGCAGCATGTCAGGCCGCAAGATCGATCGGATGCAAGACCCTGAGCTCCGAAAGGACTTGTTTCCCATCCATTTCTTGACACGTATAACAATCTTCCCTACGATTGTTTTTTGACCCACTAATGATCCTCCGTCACCAGCAACACCCACTATCATATAGATCGACGGGCCGTTCTAGACCGTTCCCATGGCGCCCCACTACCCAGCTCCAACCCCAGACGTGGGTGGGTCCCCTTCTCTCACTCTCTCGCTCTCTGAGCAGTTTAAAACCACATCCACTCCCCTTCTCCGGTTCCATTCCCCCTTCCCCACCACCCAAAACACCCAATTCCCCTCCTTGGAGAAAAGAGACCACTTTTTCTAATACTTCCCACCTTCGACTCTCACATGCTCCGTTTGTCGCAGAGCATGTGGCCTCTTAGCGCCTGTTCCCTCCTCCTCCTCGTCTCCACCACCACCCCCTTCTTCTCTTTTCCGGTGAGTATAAAGACCTCCCCCCCCTCCCCTTCAGCTGCATTGTGCTCTATACTTATTCTAATGTGTTTGTTTTGCTTCCTCTCTTTCTCTCTCTGGGGAGCGCAGAGGCGGGCAGCATAGGAGTGAACTATGGGCGCGTAGCGAACAACCTCCCGCCGGCAGCGAATGTGGTGCAGCTCCTCAAGTCCCAGGGCATCGACCAGGTCAAGCTCTACGACACCGACCCCACCATCCTCCACGCCCTCGCCGGCGCCGGCATTCGCGTGGTGGTCGCCCTCCCCAACGAGCAGCTGGTCGCCGCCGCCAGCCGTCCGGGCTTCGCCCTCGATTGGGTCCAGCGCAACGTGGCTGCCTACCGCCCGGGCACCCAGATCCAGGCCATAGCCGTGGGGAATGAGGTCTTCGTCGACCCTCGCAACCTGACCTCCTTCCTCGTCCCGGCCATGCAGAACGTCCACGCCGCCCTCGTCCGTCTCCGCCTCGACGCCGACGTCAAGGTCTCGTCCCCCATTGCCCTCACCGCGCTCCAGAATTCCTATCCCTCCTCCGCTGGCTCGTTCCGGTCCGACCTGGCCGAAGCGGTGATGAAGCCCATGCTGGAGCTCCTCCGCCAAACCGGGTCCTACCTCATGGTCAACGCCTACCCGTTCTTCGCCTACGAGGCCAACGCCGACGTCATCTCCCTCGACTACGCTCTCTTCCGACCCAACCCGGGAGTGCTCGACGCGGGGAGCGGGCTCAAGTACTACAGCCTGTTGGACGCCCAGATCGACGCCGTCTTCGCGGCCATGTCGGCCCTCAAGTACGACGACGTTAAAGTCGTGATATCCGAGACGGGGTGGCCGTCGAAGGGGACGCGAACGAGACGGGGGCGGGGCCGGCGAACGCGGCGGCTTACAATGGCAACCTGGTGCGGCGGGTGCTGTCCGGAAACGCCGGGACGCCGCGGCGGCCGCAGGCGGACCTGGACGTCTACCTCTTCGCCCTCTTCAACGAGGACCAGAAACCCGGGCCCACCTCGGAGAGGAACTACGGCCTCTTCTACCCAGACGAGGAGAAGGTATACGACATCGCGTTCACTTTAAGCGGTGGCGGTGGGAGTAGCAACAGTGGAGGGGACTTAAGGTGGAGGGAGGACGGGGGGAGATCGAAGAGAGGGGATGGCTCGTCGCCGTCATCGCCGTCACCGACGGGGAGTGGGAGATTGTCGGCGAGCTCGACAGGGGAGAAGTGGTGCGTGTCGAACGGGATGGTGGGGAAGCAGAGGCTGCAGGCTGCGCTGGACTACGCGTGCGGGGAGGGAGGGGCGGACTGCCGGGCGATCCAGCCCGGGGCGGACTGCTACGAGCCCAACACCTTGGACGCCCACGCCTCCTACGCCTTCAACTCCTACTTCCAGAGGAAGGGCCGAGTTGTCGGCACCTGCGATTTCGAGGGCGCCGCTTACGTCGTCTCCCAGCCTCCCAGTGAGTAGTCCCCTCCCCTCTTTTCTTTGCCAGCTAGCTAGCCTGAAAGTTTTGGGTCAGATTATGATAGTTAGCCGTTGGATCGTTGGGATATCCCAGATCAATAATCACGAAGGGAGATTAACTTAGAGCCACAAACGTTAGGTGGTAAAGTTTCTTGGGGTAGGGCACTCTCTCTTTTATTTCCACGGTGTTCCTCTGTTACTATTGCTTCCCGTACCATTACGCCACTCTATGGGGCTGCAGTCACGAGAGAGTGCGGCCCACGGTACGATGCACTACGTCCAGTCGTGTCGTCCGAATCTTGGCTACTCTCTGTGTCGCTTTGGCGGTCAACAGGGAGAGGAAATTGCGCGGGCTTGCTTTGCTCTTTCCTCGCTCTGGCTCTGATTCAGGGCTTGGTACGAAACTCATGATCTCCGTTCATCGAGCTCGTCCTTTGCTTTTCCTTTTAGCTCTAGATAATAATTTTTTAACCACGTTTTAACGCTTTTGCCTTTTTCGTGGTGGTTACCGGCTAGTGGTAGACTGGTGGATGAATGAACTTGAAATACGTAATGGATGTAAAGCACTATTTACTTTTGGCACGCGCAAGAACTTGGCGCGGGCGATGCGCCGTAGATATGGCTGTGATCGGCGACTGCTTCTTCCTTTCCCATTTGACCGTGTTGTCTTTTACGACACCACCTCGATTCGCTGTATTATTACTTCGTTTCAGTCGGGTCGATTAATGCTGCTTCATTACTGACTCGATTTTTTTTATTAATTGTTGCAGAGATCGGAAAATGTGCTCTTCGCGCTGGACCTTGAGCGCGATAAAGGAGGCCGCGGAGGAGTTGAGATCACAAGGAAAAGGAGAGACGGTGAGGGATGTGGTGATGAGAATCTTTGCTGCCGCTGCTGACTGCTGCTGGGGGGGCGGTGGGAGGTCAGCAGGGGCAGCTTGGATTCTGAATATGTTTGTTTTTTGTTTTTGGGGTGTAATGTAAACTATATTATTTTATTACAGATAGCATGTGAGCCTAGTGTAGCCTGTTTGACCCTTGTCCCCTTTTATCCTTCATCTGGTGAACCGCGATGTTTACGGTCTGGCAGTTTGTGTATAAGTGAAAGTTTTATTAATGCTACTACCCACCCATATTGGTTCTTGTTGCCGGTGTATTTTATGGTCGCCAGGACATTGTTGTGGTCCTCTCAATTTTATAGTCCCAGTGCCGTAGTAGAGCTTGGATCTTGCTTGGATCTTTAATATCGGTCGCAATCGAGGACCCCGTCGCCTCGTTGTATTATTTTAACTGATCTTGGACCTGTGTCGTCGTAAGCTTTGGCCCTGTTAAAAGCTTCACGCATGAAACGAAAAGAAGGAAAAATTATGCTTTAATTTTTGTGCCGATAGGGCTTTGGCGTCATCTGGTTAGAGTGTTTTGAGATTTGTGCTTCCGTCATCTGCTTGTGTCAGATTATTTCTCTGCCCGGTGGTTGTCTTCTGGTGATCCTTTTGTCTTCTGGTGATCCTTCTCAATGGCTTTGATTGGGAGCCTGCTTCCAAAGGCGGGAGTCGAGGCCGCTGCTGATTTTGTTTGAAATCATCATTTCGTTGCCGGCTGAAGTGGCTGATTTAAAGGTTGGTTTTCAGAGTGGTCCGTATTTTTTCGATGATACTGAAGGAGTTAAGCTTTTGCTGGAAGGAACATGCAATTTTGGCCCGTACTTTCTAACGATGGATTCTGTCGGATGCTTTTGTGAGAAATTCTTAACGGATGTTTCATGAGTCATCAGCCGTTAAGCCTTGCTCATCGCTACCACATCTTTCGATTTGAGGATCTGGTTCGAAGGATTTGGTGATCGGCCGACCCTGGTGATCAACGGACAACCGATTGCCATTGAAGCTTAGGCTGGAGTTTGTTCCGGCTCTTGATGGTGTGGCCTTTGCCCTGCTCTGGGTGCGACTGCCCTCCTTCCGGTTGAATTCTGGAATGAAGAGGTGTTGAGTGATATTTGGCGCCGACGGGGGAGTTTGTATATGCTGACTCTACTACTCGGTAGCTTTTCAGAGGGGGATTCGCTAGAGCCTGTCCGTGTGGATCTTCGTGTCTCTCGTCGGGTGTCCGAATTCAGGGAATGGGAGCTCCCTTTTGGCAACATTTCAATTTGAAAACTTGGAAGGTGTTTGCCCTCACTGTGGTTTAATCCACCTCTCTGGCCCCTATGTTTGTCTTCCCCATCTCGGCGGCCGAGCAGTCTTCGGTTGGGCATTGCTTCGGCCCTGGATGACGGCTTTGCGTCGTCGTCGTCCGCAGGCTTCGGAGCAGAGGAACTCCTTGAGGCATCCTGGATCATCCCAAGCTACTTATGAACCACCCCCTTCTGGTTCTTTGAAGCCGATTCATTGGCGGAGGGGTGGTCGTCTCCTGCTAAGGTCAGTCACCGAAGATCTTCTAAGGCTGGGAAGACTCCATCCAGTGTGCTGTCGACTCCTGTTCTCATTTCGGCCAGTTTACAGTTGGAATCGGGTCTGCCTTGGATGGATCCAATGAGAATGCTGGCGTGCCGGCTGAGGGAGCCCGTGCCGTTTTTAACAGTCCAAAGGAGGCACCAAGGAATGAAGTTCAGTCAGCAAGTTCAGATCTCCAAATTACTGTGGCCCCTAGTTTGAAGACTAATAATCCTTTTGCTATTCTAGGTGCGAGCAAGTGGGATGGTTCGTCCTTTGCCCGGTCTGATGCCAATCCGGACCCCTCTAAGCATGCCAGGCCGGTGGAGTCCCACCCTCTGCGGCCGCCTGTCACAAGTGATAAACGGAAAGGTAAAGGCACTGTTTCATTGCCCAAAGGATCCAAGCTGAAATCTAATCTACCTGCTAGTCCTAACCTTGGTCGGCATTCTATCTCTGAAGGCAGCCAGTCTGATAAGGCTTCCTCGGGTCAGGAGTCAGGCAATATTGTGTTTGGGGGCCAGTCGTCAAAGATTGCTAACTGTAACCATGATGCGACTCTTTCTTGCCTTAAATTGGCAATTCAGGGTCAGTCAAAGGGTCTGATCCCTCTATTATTGAATCTCGGGGTGTGGGAGCTGTACTAGGCAACGGACCCAAGGACTGAAAATCCTACTTTGGATTGTATAATGCAGTCGGATGTGGGTGGTACCCTGCCCTCGGGGTACCTTTCTGATTCGGTTATGATGGAAGATCAGGGTGGACATCTCCCTTCCCCCCAATTGTAAATGAAAATACTTATATGGAATGTTAGAGGAGCTCGAGAACCGTCTTTTCGGTCCTCTTTTGGTAGATTATTGTAGATTCATAATTTTGATATATGTATCTTAACGGAAACCCGGTATTGGGAGACAGCTTGGCCCAATTTTGGAGACAGGCTGCTAGTACTTGGTCTTCATATGCTATGGAGTCTGAAGGTCTTTCTGGTGGGATTGTTGTTTTTTGGCGGCACTCATTGGTTTCTGTGAATGCCTTTGATCAGTATAATCAACAGATAGCTCTTTTTGTCTCGAAGGGTCTTCTGACCCCTGGCTCCTTTCGGGGATTTATGCCAACACTGACTTCTGGGAAAGGCATGTTCTCTAGGCTGAGATTCTCTCTCTCCTTAACCAGGGTATCCCATCCATTGTAGCTGGTGATGTATTGTTACTGCTAACGAAAAGAGAGGGGGTAGACGGGTCATTGATTCAGCTGATATCACTGAGTTTAGATCGTTTATCTCTTCTGCTGGATTGCTGGACTTGGGTTTTTCTGGAGCCCAATTCACCTAGTGTAATAATCGTCAGGGTTCGGCTTGTGTCTGGGAAAGGTTGGATAGAGCCCTGGCCACTGCTCAATGGTCTCAGATGTTTTCCCTCTGCCACTGTCACTCATCTGTCCAGGATTGCGTCTGATCACTGTCCTATTTTGATTTCCACTGACCCTATTCTTCACCAGCGGCGACAGTTTAGATTTAAGCAATTCTGGACGTCATACCCTTCAGATCATGCTATCATATCCCAGGTCTAGCATTTACCTATGAGAGGTAATACCTCTTATCGGCTCTCTAGACGATTGGAGCAGGTTAGGCGTCGACTGACTAGATGGAATAGAGTTGAGGTGGGAAACTTAGTGAGACAGATCGAGCAAGTTGAAGCGAACATTACTCTTATCTAAGAAAGAGAGGACCAGGATGGCTCACTATCTGTTCTTGATCTTTCCTCTCTTCGCTCCAAGCTTGCTCTTCACCACTCTCTTCTGATGCAGCAGGAGATTTATTGGAGACAGCGGTCTAGGATTCAGTGGATCCGGGAAGGTGACCGCAACACCAGGTTCTTCCATCAGGTCACTTTGAAGCGTCGGGCTGCTAATAGAATCAGGAGAATAGCTGATGAGGAGGGCATTCTCCAAACTGACCCTGTTGTTATCGTGATTAGTTGCTTCAGTTTTTCCAGTCTAGATGGACTGACTTATCTGGTGTGGGGGCTCCTGTGTTCAGGGTTTCTCCTACTAAGAAGGTCTCTGATCAGCAGAACGACCTTCTATCCAAACCGATCACGGCTGAGGAGATTCGTACGGCTTTATGGGACCTTGGCCCTGTCAAGGCGCCTGGCCCTGATGGCTTTCTGCCATTATTTTTCCGTCATTACTGGGATATTGTTGGTCACGAGGTCACTCAGGCTATTCAGAGTGCTTTTCTTTCTAAATCTATTCCTACTGATTGGAATCGCACTCTTGTCACTCTAGTGCTGAAGCGCCATGATGCTTTTGTTTGGAATTGTATCCTAAAGCCAATCATTTGATGATTATGCTAATGTAAATTGTATATAAATTGATATATTAATAAAAGTTATTTGGCAGTTTATTCATTACAAGAACATCTTCTTAAAACTCCTAATAGTAATGAAGCCCTCAGGATCTTCCTTCACGATAAAGGAGGATTTATCTTTGAAGGTCCTTAAAAGAGTTCGCGACCAAATGATATACTATGACAGGGCCATAGTACTATCAATTATAGGACGTTGTATATCATATTTGTTGGTTGTCCTCTTAACCAAGGAGTGTAGAGACACTGGTATGACATACAGGTGAAAGTGTAGGAGTACATTTCACCGAACGTGACTCATTTCCGGATACTCTACTGTCAAGAGTTAATCCGAGAAGATATAGGTATAAGTATCCTTCAGACCTGAAGATCACAACCAGTGGCTTACAAGCAACTCATTGTACTTAGGTGCCGGACCACCTGGATTTCTAATCCAGCTACGAAAGGTTACTGGGTGCAGTCAAGTACTTGTGGTAGTCAGTTGTGGATCAAGATGGAATTTGACCTATCCCGTTAAAAGGAGAAATGCTTGTGTTTCAATTTAGCAAGACCTTGGCCAAGGCACTTCATGTGAAAGTCACATGATCACTAAAATTGAAATCACTTTATGGATTTGCTATTTAGAGTTGACAGGCTCTTAAGCCATCCTTAGCATTTGTGGTCAAGAGGATGAATTATACGGTAACTGTTTCTTAGGGTTCTTGGAGTTTGCTCGGCAACTCTTCGACCTATCCGGACGTCGGGTTCCATTGCTAGATGGGCACATCGATTAGTATAGAAAGTTGTTTCTATGCTACCGGCTTAGGTTCGAACCTAGAGAGTCACACGCATAGAAGTTTCCTAGGATGATCTATTTGCTGATCAACGATTGAGAATCGTATATGATTTAATTAATCAATTTGATTGATTGAATTATCTCAATTGGGTTAAGTACAAGTGAATAAGATTCAATTTGGTTTAAGTCTATTAGAAGGACTAGTCAATTTCAAATATTGATTTGAAATTAGACTTGATTTGGATTTAAATAGATTCAGGACTAGCCAAATTTGATTTGGGCTAGGACCATGATCTATGTGGGTTCAGTCCAATAAATTCAGATCAAATTAAACCATCACCTGAACCCAAACCTCTCGCATAAGGATCTCATATGATGAGATGGCTAAAATCTCATCTCATGAGAGATTAAATTCTCATATAGAATTTAATGCCTGACATTAATCTTCTCCCATTGGAATTCTAAGTTTAGAATTCATGTACCTCTTTTTTCACCGAACGTCGGAATTAACCAAACGCGTGCCTCTTTGGTTCGGCGTCTCTCTTTTTGTGGAATTCTAAATGTTAGAATTCAATGGGCTGGCTAAAATGAGACTATAAATAGAGGACATCCCTCACCAGATTACATAGAACAACAACACATGATATGTCGTGGATTGTAATTCTAAAAGGTTAGAATAGAAAATCCTGGTGATTCTGGTGTTAGCGGAAGCTGGTGGATCTTGGAGGAAGATTCAAGTGGGAGGATTCAAGATCAGCAAAGTTATTTTTCCGCGAGCTAGCACTCCCGGAAATCCGATCATTCGGGGCTTCGCGTGGACGATACTAGAGGCCGGACGATTGAACGGCTGCAGAGCAAAAAGGATTTACCTACTGTTCTTAAGGTAAGTGATTTGATCCCTAGATCTTAAGGCAGGCTTCAAGATAAGAAGTATGACTTCTTATCTTGAAGATCAAGATATGATCTTGATGATTTATTTATATGCATATTTTAGATCAACGATCCTATATATAAGGCAAAGATATGATCTTGATGCATATTAGATAGATTAATATGTAATCTTTTAATTTCCGCATTGATAATAGTTATCAAATTTTAAAAATATGCATGCCTCGGAGTTTATTTCTCCTTTACAAATGGTATCAGAGCCATGGTTTCGTATTGATCTAATTTATTGCATGTAAATTAATGCTCTCATTAATTGTGTAATTATGGCTAAAACTATCACAATGTGATTAAAAATCCAAATTACCCATTCAATGAGGTATTCTGTGACATATTGTCGTGCGATTATTTTATCATGATGCTTAGTTAAAGATAATTTAAATTGAGCTTTGGCATCAAAACATAGATTACACACACTCTCAAAAATTATTTTATATTGATGTTGTATAAAAGCATGATATTTGCATGTTTAGTATAAAAACATAGATATGATATATGATGGCATGATGTCTATGTTATGAAACATACAAATATTTATGAGAGTTTTATTTGAATGTCAAATATTAATTCATAATCTTTTTAGATATGATCTAAATATAGGAATTATGAGTAGTAACATAATGCAAGTTATGCTTGATTGAAATATATGACATGTAAACATGAAATATATTTAATCATTTGGGTTAGCTAAATCGGGTCCATAAAGGGTTAGACCCTAAGGTTTAAATCAACTGGACTAAAAGAGTATTTGATCAAATCTAATTAGATTAGGTTAAGAATGCTCTAAATCAAACAATAGTTGTAGTTGATCATGTCCTTCTCTTTGATTAAACCAAATGGAAGTAGATTAGGCTCCGTGGTTGAGCATGAATCTCTTAGATGGTCAAATCAGAATTGGTTAACCATATGATGTCAAGGTGAGTTGGCAAGTTGCTCTAGGATCAACGATCGAATGGTTTTTAATTGGGAGCTACTCGTATTGATGCGTCTTTAACGAGTTAATGGCATATCCCTCCCATCGATCTCACTCACCTGGTCAATGTGGTGAACCATTTATGATTCAGATCATTTACCTGATTCGGGTTGACCCATGCCTGTAAGGAAATCAGTCTGACTGATTTAGGTGCCACTTAACCTGACTTAATCTTGTTTCATTCTACCGATTTCATAGATTCAGTGGGAGAACTTGATTAGTCAATTTATCTTCAGATTATTAAATCCTCTAAAATTATTAGGTCCTTAAAATGAAATAGTTATATGATAACTAGATCATAGCCTCCCATTAAGGTGGGTGATAATGAGTCCGATGTCTTGATAATCATTGGAGGCACTCCATGCCTGGTGCTTGTCAACCATCGGAATTATCATTCATTATATGATAAGTCAGCGTAACTATTAAATAGACAGTCAGGTGAGCCGAGCTTCACTCGGGCTTGGTTGTCTATTGATAGGTTACACTGATTATATCATTTAATGGTTGGACCTAACCAGAACTTTCAGTGGAGGCACTTCATGCCTGCTGAAGAGGTACATGGGGCAAAACTGAACACTAAGAATTGTTTGGGGAAACAATTGGTTTTGAACCTACTCTTAGATGCATATGGGTTGCCAAGCTTCACTTGGGCCTGTATGTAGTTATGTAGATCTTAGTGCCCGCTAAAGAATTAAGAATAATTCTTCGAATTGGGGTGTAGAGGCTGCCAATTTGAACAAAATAGTGGAGAATCTTTAGACTAAAGTCCAAGTCTTTAGACTGAATCAATTTATATACTAATAAACTTTAGTTTTTCCTTATGCAGAAATGGCCACTAATTTATCATTAAGGTCCCTATTGGATAGTGACAAGTTGAATGGTTCAATTTCAATAGCTGGTTCAGAAAACTTAAGATCGTCCTTGAGCATGAGAGGATTCTATATATTCTGAATAATCCTGCACCAAAGATACCTGATGCAAACACCCAAAGTTCTGAGAGAGACACTTATCAGAAGTGGCTCAATGATAGAACTAGCGTGCGTTGTATCATGCTAGCAGCAATGAACGATGAATTCGGTCGCCGGTTCGAGAATGCTCAGCCAGAAGAAATCATTCAAGCGTTGAATGAATCTTTCGGCACACCCGACGATGTTGAAAGGCACAAGACTAGTTGTGCTATTTTTAATGCTCGAATGAGGGATGGATCTCCTGTCACTGATCATGTATTGTACATGATCGAGAAGATAGAACTCCTAAGCAAGCTCGGCTTTCCCTTACATGAGCAGTTGGAAAAGATGCGATCCTGAATTCCTTGCCTCCATCCTTCCGACCTTTCCTTACTCATTTTCGAATGACAAAGCCTGCAGTCAACTACCACGGTTTGTTGGGGTTGTTACAGAACTTTGAGAAGGATAACCAGCTCTCTAAGGGTTTGGTTAATGTGGTTGAAGGATCTAAGGTAGGGCGTCAACCCTTTGGGAAAGGGAAGAAGAAAAAGAATAAGAAAAAGGTGCAACATGCTAGGACATCTATAAGGGGTCAGATGCAGAAGAAGAAAGTTGATAAAAGTCAAGCTGAATGCTTTCACTGCAAGATGCAAGGGCACTGGAAGAGGAACTGTCCTCTTTACATTGCCACACTTGATCCAAACAGGCCAAAGAAGAAAAAGGGCAAGATGTTGCTCAACAAGGTATTTATATGATAACACCTTGTAATTTTTCTGTATATGATAATCAGACCTGGGTATTGGATACCGGGAGTCCTTTTAACATTTGCAATTCATTGCAGGGACTACAGGTCACCAGAAGATTTGAGGACAATGAAAGATTCCTTAATGTCGGCGATGGAAGATTAGTTCCAGTTCTGGCATTAGGAGTTCTTGAAATAGTTTTCAATAGAAATGTCATTATACTAAATGATTGTCATTTTTGCCCAACGTTCTTGTTGAACGTAATTTCTGTAGGCCTTCTGGCCAAAAGTCATTATGAAATTTCAATAAAGGATGTTACTTTGAATATCATTATGAATGGAGTCACTGTAATGACTGGGCATTTATCTAATGGCATTTATATATTATCACAGCCTGTGAATGTAGTGTACAAATCAAGTAAGCGCCCTAGAACAACTGATGTCACAGATATTTATCTTTGGCACCATCGGCTGGGTCATATCAACAAGAACAGATTAAACAGGTTAACTCAGGAGGGCATCCTTCGAGTTGATGATTGTGAATCATTAACTACCTGTGAATCATGTCTTCTTGGTAAAATGACCAAGTCATCTTTTACTGAAAAGGTGAAAGAGCCAAAGAGCTATTGGGTCTAGTACATACTGATGTATGTGGACCAATGAGCACTTGTGCCAAAGTGGATATTACTACTTCATTACTTTTACAGACGACCTTTCTAGGTTCGGTTATGTCTATCTTATGCGACATAAATCTGAATCGTTTGAAATGTTCAAACTATATCATAAAGAAGTAGAAAAACAAACAGGAAAATGTATTAAGACCCTTCGATCAGATCGAGGAGGCGAATACCTTTCCAATGACTTTGTGACATATTTAAGGGAGAATGGGATTCTCTCCCAATGGACTCCTCCAGGAACACCGCAGCATAACGGTGTGTCGGAAAGAAGGAATCGAACTCTGTTAGACATGGTTCGGTCCATGATGGGTTTTGCAAGCTTGCCAATATCATTTTGGGGATATGCATTAGAATCAGCTTGTCATATTCTTAATAAGGTTCCAAGTAAGTCTGTTTCTAAAACTCCACATGAGATGTGGTATGGACATAAACCGGTTATCACCTATCTGAGAGTCTGGGGGTGTCCGGCTTATGTGAAACGTGCAAAATCAGACAAACTTGAACCCAAATCTGACAAATATTTTTTCATCGGCTATCCGAAAGAAACCAAAGGATATTACTTCTACAATACTGAAGAACAAAAGTTGTTCATTAGTAATAGAGCAGTTTTTCTTGAAAAGGAGTTCCTTAGTGAAGGAACAAATAGCTCTAATGTTGAACTTGAGGAAGTTCATCAAGTAGAAGGAACAACACAAACCAGTGAACCCTTAGAATCTGAGTTGATTAGATCAAACTCAAAACCCATTTTAGATGCACCATTAAGGCGATCTGGTAGAGTACCACATCAACCGGACAGATACTTAGGTTTCTTGGTCCAGAATGATGATCCTGTTGAACTCGATGAGAACAACGAGGATCCGATCACCTATATGGATGCTATGCAAAGGACTGACTCTAATAAATGGCTTGATGCCATGAAATCCGAACTTGATTCCATGAAGGACAATAATGTATGGACATTAGTTGACCCACCCGAAGGGATAAAACCCATAGGGTGTAAGTGGGTTTTCAAGAGGAAAAGAGGCGCAGACGGAAAGGTTGAGACCTATAAAGCACGTCTGGTTGCTAAGGGGTATCGTCAACGTTATGGTATTGACTATGACGAAATGTTTTCTCCTGTGGCAATGCTGAAATCCATTCGGATTATGCTAGCTATAGCAGCACACTTCGATTATGAGATTTGGCAGATGGATGTTAAAACCGCTTTTCTAAATGGTGATTTAGAAGAACAGGTGTATATGATACAGCCTGAAGGTTTTATATCTGAAGATGAGTCTAAAGTGTGCAGGCTACAGAAGTCTATTTATGGACTTAAGCAAGCATCTAGGAGTTGGAACATACGATTTGATAAAGTGATCAAATCTTATGGCTTTATTAAGAATAAAGAAGAACCTTGCATTTATAAATGGGCTAACGATTCCGTTATTGTATTTCTTGTATTATATGTGGATGATATTCTCTTAATCGGGAATGATATCCCTGCATTACAAGGAATAAAGACATGGTTATCATCACAATTCTCCATGAAAGATCTGGGAGAAGCATCATACATCCTAGGGATGAAGATCTATAGAGATAGATCTAAGAGGATGCTTGGTTTATCCCAATCTACGTACATTGACACCAGTGCTAAAGAGGTTTAGCATGGAGAATTTCAAGAAAGGCTATCTTCCGATAGGCCATGGAATTCATCTTTCTAAGAAGGATTGTCCGACAACTCCTAATGAAAGAGAACGTATGAGTCGAATTCCATATGCTTCGGCAGTGGGATCGATTATGTACACCATGACATGTACAAGACCAGATGTGGCATACTCACTAGGAGTAGTGAGTAGATACCAATCTGATCCAGGAGAAAAACACTGGCAAGTTGTTAAGACAATCCTTAAGTATTTGAGAAATACTAAGGACCAGTGGTTAGTCTATGGAGAGTCTGATTTGAAACTTGTTGGATATACTGATTCCAGTTTCCAATCAGATCATGATGATAGCAAAAGTGTATCGGGTTTCGTGTTTATCCTAAATGTGGAGCTGTTTGCTGGAAAAGTTCCAAGCAACATACAGTGGCAGATTCGGTGTGCGAGGCAGAGTACATCGCTGCATCAGATGCTGCGAAAGAAGCTGTGTGGCTACGAAAGTTTATCTCCGAGCTTGGAGTGGCACCTTCCATAGATGGACCAGTCTGTTGTACAGTGACAGCACTGGTGCCATAGCTCAAGCAAAGGAACCACGAGCACATCAGCGCACCAAGCACATACTACGCCGGTTTCATCTTATTCGAGGGATTGTAGACCGAGGTGACATAAATCTTCAGAAGATTGATGGAAAGGAAAACCTAGGTGACCCATTTACTAAAGCACTCAGCATCAAGGAGTTTGACGACTATAAATTGAAGATGGTATTAGATACTGTAATGAGTGGCTTTAGGCTAAGTGGGAGTTTGTTGGGAATTGTATCCTAAAGCCAATCATTTGATGATTGTGCTAATGTAAATTGTATATAAATTGATATATTAATAAAAGTTATTTGGCAGTTTATTCATTACAAGAACATCTTCTTAAAACTCCTAATAGTAATGAAGCCCTCAGGATCTTCCTTCACGATAAAGGAGGATTTATCTTTGAAGGTCCTTAAAAGAGTTCGCGACCAAATGATATACTATGATAGGGCCATAGTACTATCAATTATAGGACGTTGTATATCATATTTGTTGGTTGTCCTCTTAACCAAGGAGTGTAGAGACACTGGTATGACATACAGGTGAAAGTGTAGGAGTACATTTCACCGAACGTGACTCATTTCCGGATACTCTACTGTCAAGAGTTAATCCGAGAAGATATAGGTATAAGTATCCTTCAGACCTGAAGATCACAACCAGTGGCTTACAAGCAACTCATTGTACTTAGGTGCCGGACCACCTGGATTTCTAATCCAGCTACGAAAGGTTACTGGGTGCAGTCAAGTACTTGTGGTAGTCAGTTGTGGATCAAGATGGAATTTGACCTATCCCATTAAAAGGAGAAATGCTTGTGTTTCAATTTAGCAAGACCTTGGCCAAGGCACTTCATGTGAAAGTCACATGATCACTAAAATTGAAATCACTTTATGGATTTGCTGTTTAGAGTTGACAGGCTCTTAAGCCATCCTTAGCATTTGTGGTCAAGAGGATGAATTATACGGTAACTGTTTCTTAGGGTTCTTGGAGTTTGCTCGGCAACTCTTCGACCTATCCGGACGTCGGGTTCCATTGCTAGATGGGCACATCGATTAGTATAGAAAGTTGTTTCTATGCTACCGGCTTAGGTTCGAACCTAGAGAGTCACACGCATAGAAGTTTCCTAGGATGATCTATTTGCTGATCAACGATTGAGAATCGTATATGATTTAATTAATCAATTTGATTGATTGAATTATCTCAATTGGGTTAAGTACAAGTGAATAAGATTCAATTTGGTTTAAGTCTATTAGAAGGACTAGTCAATTTCAAATATTGATTTGAAATTAGACTTGATTTGGATTTAAATAGATTCAGGACTAGCCAAATTTGATTTGGGCTAGGACCATGATCTATGTGGGTTCAGTCCAATAAATTCAGATCAAATTAAACCATCCCTGAACCCAAACCTCTTGCATAAGGATCTCACATGATGAGATGGCTGAAATCTCATCTCATGAGAGATTAAATTCTCATATAGAATTTAATGCCTGACATTAATCTTCTCCGTTGGAATTCTAAGTGTTAAAATTCATGTACCTCTCGGAATTAGCCAAACATTGTGACTCTTTAGTTTTCACCGAACGTCGGAATTAACCAAACGTCGCGCCTCTTTGGTTCGGCGTCTCTTTGCTTTTTACCGAACGGCGGAATTCTAATATTAGAATTCAATGGGCTGGCTAAAATGAGACTATAAATAGAGGACATCCCTACCAGATTACATAGAACAATAACACACGATATGTCGTGGATTGAAATTCTAAAAGGTTAGAATAAAAAATCCTGGTGATTTTGGTGTTAGCGGAAAAGTGATGGATCTTGGAGGAAGATTCAAGTGGGAGGATTCAAGATCAGCAATGTTATTTTTTGCGAGCTAGCACTCTCGGAAATCCGATCATTCGGGGCTTCGCGTGGACAATGCTAGAGGCCGGACGATTGAACGGCTGCAGAGCATAAAAGGATTTACCAACTGCCCTTAAGGTAAGTGATATGATCCCTAGATCTTAAGGCATGCTTCAAGACAAGAAGTATGACTTCTTACCTTGAGGATCAAGATATGATCTTGATGATTTTATTTATATGCATATTTTAGATCAAGCGATCCTATATATAAGGCAAAGATATGATCTTGATGCATATTAGATAGATTAATATGTAATCTTTTAGTTTCTGCATTGATAATAGTTATCAAATTTTAAAAATATGCATGCCTCGGAGTTTATTTCTTCCTACAGCTTCTTTCCCCCCATCATTTTCGACCGATCACCTGTGTACTACTCTATACAAGGTATGTGCCCGCCTTCTTATTTTCCGTCTGCGTGTGGTGATCCCTCAGCTCATCTCTGCTGAACAAGGGCTTTCATTAGAGGTCGGAGCATCTCCAATAATGTTCTTATTGCTCAAGAATTCATGTATGATCTTTAGAGAGCCTCAGCCAGTCAGTGTCTTATGGCAGTCAAGCTTGATATGGAGCGTGCCTATGACAGATTGAGTTGGGCTTTTTTGCATTGTACTCTGATTGAGTTTGGTTTTCACGACATGTTCATTGATTGGATTATAGACTGTATTCAGAAGCCTTCGTTCTCTCTAAGCATTAATGGGATTCAGACTAGTTTCTTCCATTCTTATGTGGGTCTGAGATAGGGATGTCCGTTGTCCCCGTTTCTGTTTGTTTTGGCTGCGGATGACCTTTTCCGTGCATTTCACCAGGCACAACAGGACAGCCATATTGCTTCCTTTCTGGCTGGTCCTTTGGGAACCCCTGTATCTCACCTTCTTTTTGCAGACGACTTTATTCTTCTGGGCCAGGCGTATGTTCGTAATGCTGTTAGTTATGCTTCTCTTATTCAGTGCTATTGCTGTGCTTCAGGGCAGAAGGTCAACTTAGATAAGTCCTCCATTTGTTTCAGCCCAAAGACCTCCAGGTCCATCAGGGAAGCCGTTCACCAAGCTTTGGGTATCTCAGCAAAGGCTGATGGATTGTCCTATTTGGGCATCCCGGTATTGGGGAGGCGTCTACGCATTAGTGATTTCGCTACTATTGAGAGACGCATTCGGGATCGGATTGATGATTGGCAGGTTACCAGTTTGTCCATGATGGCTAGGATCACTCTTATCCGCTCTGTCTTTACGTCCTTTCCTATGCATCTTATCTCTAATGCTGCAGTCCCTATCACTTGCTTGCGTAGGATAGAGCGATGGTTCAGGGACTTTCTGTGGGCTTCTACGCAAGACTGTCAGAGTATTCATCTTCAGGCTTGGGATTTGATTTGTATGCCTTTGAATGAAGGCAGTCTTAGGATTCAGTCCCTGATTGTGAGGAGAGACGCTTTGATGGCGAGACATGCGTCGAGGTTTTCCCTTGATCCTCATGGCTTCTGGAGTTCATTTATGAGAGCTAGATATGGTGATTGGTCCCTGGCTATGGATCATCAGCCTTTGCGACAGTATTCCTGCTTTTGGAAGGAGGTGTGTCGTCATGCTCCGTCTATTCGGAGCAATATATCGTGGATGATTGGTGAGGGCTCCTCGGTTGATGTCATTCAGGACAGTTGGATCACGGATCTCCCCCTTTCCCGTTGACCGTCATTTATTAGCATGGATGTTCCGCAGCATATGAGGGTGCGGGATCTCATCATTCCGGATCTCTCTTCTTGGAATACCTCTGTGGTGACCAGCTTATTTGGGGAAGAGCTTGCTCGTCAGATCCTTTCTATTCCCCTTACTTTGGGATACATTCCTGATATGAGGTTATGGAGGAGATCTTGTCTGGCCAGGGCCCCCACTAGGGACCTCATTGGGATTTTCAGACCCCAGCCTCGGGAGTCGCAGGATGTGAAGTAGATATGGATGCTCCCTGTTCATCCCAGAGTCCAATTATTTATATAAAAGATATTGTGGGACTGTCTACCTTCTTGCTCACTTCTGTCGAGAAGGGGTCTTCATATTGAGGCGGTGTGTCCGCTGTGTGGGCAGAGGAGGAGACTATTGATCATGCCATTTTTATATGTCCCATTCTATGTGGGATTTGGATGGGAATGAGTTATGATTGCAAAGTGGATGATTCTGGTTCCTCATGCTCCCCTTTCCTTGACGCTCTCTGGAGGACTACTAGACATCGCAATGCCCTTTGGGCTATCACTGCTTATCAGATCTGGCTGTCACGGAATCTGCTTATCTTTACTAGTGAGACAATTTCCCCCACATATTAGAATAGAAGATCAGATCTATGGTGGATGAAAGTGCTTCTCTTATCAATGGTTCAGATTTTTCTAACCTTGGCCACTGGGGCTCCCCTGCTACTTTGGCAGCGAACCGTCGTACAATTTATATCTCTTAGGAGCTCCCCCCTCCAGGGTTTGTAAAAATCAACTTTGATGGAAGTGTTCGTGGTAGGCTGGCTGGATATGCTTTTATTATTCGGGGGATAGATGGAGCCTTGTTGGTGGCAGGTGGTTTTGGCTCTTTTGATTCTTCTGTCCCCATATCCGAGCTTTATGCAGCATGGGCTGGCATCTCCTGTGATGTTAGGCAGCTTCATGCCCAATGTCTATTAATTGAGGGGGATTCTCTCATAGTTATTCGATGGCTTAGACCGGGATTCTATGATCAGGACTCCATCAACCCTATTCTCAGTGATATTCAGGTTGCTCTGCGGGGTCTCCATACTGTCCATATCCGACACATCTATCGGGAGGCTACGGCTGATTGGGTTGCGACTGCTGTGGCCCAGCACAGAGGTTTTTGGATTTGGAAGTAGGGTGATCCCTGCCTTTCTTCTCTTTCATAGATTTTGTACTCTAATAAATCTGGACTGACTCACATGAGGATTGTGTGATTGTCCTACCAAAAAAAAAGCTTCACGCTCTACCGTATCCATTTATGAGATTTCAGAATTCAAAAAAAAAAAGGGTGGGATTACCATGGAAGTGTGTTAGAATATGCGAAAAAGTCCCGACTATTCCGTACATACGCAAGGATGCGGCTCAAATGCGCACGGATGGTTTCACACCAAGCGAGAACCCTTCAGCCAACTTGCATTCAATTAGACTCGTAGAGCTGATGGCGCTTTGAACGAGTTATGATGGTTGAGGAGGATCGAGAGTGTTCACCTATGGACTCGGTCGCATCATTTGGCTTGTCAAATAGGCAAGAGCCAGTAGAATTGGCTGGCTGGCTCTATGGAAATTTTGGAACGTAAAATTTATCATCAAATAAATCAAGCACTCATACTTCTGACAAGTGCCATGCTATCTCGAAGGGGGTGCCTATCCAGTCATTATGTCCTCTGTGTGGCTTGGCAGATGAGTCTATCGATCATGCTATCTTCATTTATCCTAGAGCTAGCCAGATCTGGCATATGATGGGCTATGTTGGTAGAGTGGATGCATCTAGCTCTCCTCGCTCCTTCTTCTTTCATGATCTCCGATTGGCTTCTCAGCATAAACGTGGTCTTTGGGCGGCCATGGCTTATCAGATTTGGTTATCGAGGAACCAACTTATATTCTCGAAGGATTTTATTTCTCCACAGCGGCTGGTGAGGAAAATTAGATCTCTGTCAGCGGACTGTGCCCGTGCTTTTCAAGTGGTTGGTTTTGACTCCTCTGGCATCTGGGGCTCCCCTGCTGCTTTAGCAGCAAACTGGTGTACGGTTTTCTTTTCCTGGGAGCCCCCCTCCAGGGTTTGTCAAAATCAATTTTGATGGGAGCATTCGTGAAAGATTAGCTGGCTCAGCCTTTATCATTCGTGGGCCTCAGGGTCATATGTTGGCAGCTAGTGGTTTTGGCACCCTTGATTCCTCTGTTCCTATGATCGAGCTTTATGCTGCTTGGGCTGCCATTACTTATATTGTTCAGACTCTTCATGCCCATAGGATAGTGATCGAGGGTGATTCGATGACGGTTATTAGGTAGCTTCGGAAGGAGAATATTCTTGAAGTCCACATTAATCCGTTTCTCAGGGATATTTGGTCCATTCTTCAGGAAGTGGATACTGTTCAGATACGACATATATATCAAGAAGCCAATTCGGCTGCTGATTGGGCGGTGGCCTCCGTGGCTCAGCACAATGGTTATTGGCTATGGAGGCCGGGAACCCCTGTTCTTCTATTTTGTTGCAAATTTTATACTCTGATGTATCTGGGCTGATTCACACTAGACTTATGTGATCGCCCGCTTGTACCGAAAAAAAAAATCAAGCACTCGTAGAGTTGAACCTGAGCGGGAGGGCGACAAAGTGTGCTTCTGAGCAAGTAGAAAAAATTGGAAATGTTAGTATTGTGGAGGTCAGCTTGCATGCTTGCATTGAGTGTGAACTGAAGCAGAAGCAGGAGGGTAAAATCTTTGTAGCACGAGATCATCTCCTAGAGCAATACTCGCTGATGTGGCTGATCCAACGCCGATAGAGAACCGTGATGGAGCCCCTTCGGCCTCAGCTCCCAACATCCATCCACGACATTGCTCTCATAATGAAGAAAGAGAATAAGAAAGAAGGAGAAAGGGTCACGTTTGTGTGTGGGTTTCCCAAAGGCCACCTTTCGTCATTAATGTCCGATAGAGTCAATGGGCTGGAGCCTTTAATGGTGCAGAAATGGTCATAATGGCTTGAAAAGCATTTAATAGAATGAAGTGTCGCGAGCATCTCGCCTTGGCTCTCCTTCCCGCTTTGGCCGCCTTCGAGGGCCCTTCGGTTACATCATATCTCTCACACCAAGGCATTTATGGCCTCATAAAGCCACGTACACCCACTTGCTCTAAGGCATTTATTGCCTTGTTCTCTCCCTATTTAAAGGCATTTATGGCTGCCATGATGGCCCCATCGGCCTTGGACATGTTCCACCCTCAACCCCCGAGACCCCTCTCTGTCTCGGCCTCAAGTCCCAACCCCCGAGACCCCTCTCGGTCTCAGGCCACATGAACAGTATCTCAACCCCGAGATACCCTCGGCCTCGATAGTGAACAGTGCCATGCAAGTGTTCACCATCGGTCTTTCTGAAACTCATCAGAGGGCATGAATGGTGCCACATAAGCACTCTATAATCAATGTTCTATGAGGGACAGTTGACTTCAACTCAACATCATCCTTCCCCCCCCCTCCAACGGCCTCTCGGTCTTAGGCCACATGAACAGTGTCTCAACCCCGAGACATCCTCGGCCTCGATAGTGAACAGTGCCATGCAAGTGTTCACCATCATCTTTTTGAAACTCATCAGAGGGCATGAATGGTGCCACACAAGCACTCTATAATCAATATTCTACGAGGGACAGTTGGCTTCAACTCAACATCATCCTTCCCCCCCACGGCTGTACCTTGGGACCCACATGACTAACTTTATCACCCATCACTTTGCATAGGACAACCAAAAAGGTGACGGGAACATATCTAGCAGGCGCCGTAATGATCGGCCATGCCCTGCAACCACCTACTCTGACAGGACACAGCCTGTAGCTTGACACGTCATATGGAGGTAAGCTCTCCACTGTGCTGCCATCAATTAATGTTCTGACAAGTGATAACGCCCCAAGCCCACGGACTCTAGGCATCCATAAAAAGGGTAAGAGGGACCCCGACCAGGTAAGAACAGGTAACTGAACTCACTACACTCTTTATGCTCATTCTTTCCCACAGAGAGCACAGCTCTATGCCCCTCTCTTCTTTCCTCTTTCGAGCTTCCTCAAGCTCACGACCATTGCCCAAAGCACTGACTTGAGCGTCGAGAGTCCCCGCCAAAATCTCCGGTCCCCGGGATTGTTTGCAGGCCCGCAGGCGCGAGGAGGTCGCTGAAGGAGGCGACCGGACGCTCGTGGACGCTCGAGGGCGGTGATCTGGCGTCAACAGATTGGCGCGCTAGGAAAGGGAGGGTCAGCGATGCTGGTTTGTATATCCTTATCCCTTTTTCATCAAAAGGGTGGATCTGAAGAGGGTGATGACAAGAATCTGAAGCTTTCACCAGTAACACTAGGGGCACCCTAAACAAACTGAGCAACAAGATGCTAATTCTCTGTTCCACCATCACCACCAGTTCATGCCATTCAAGAAAATCACTGGGCCACCCTCACCCTGAAGATTCAAGCATTAGCGGTAGTTGTTCAAAGGCTATGGGAGCAATATTCCATGGCCGCGTGGAAACAAGCTCAGGAGTAAGAGCAACCTCAAACTCAAGCTCAAGCAATTTAAGGCTCAGGCTCGTTAACCAGTGAGAGCGCCACTCCTTGCCACCCAAATCCTAACTCCTAGTCACCTCAAGTATTTACGGGCATTTTAATCTCTCATGGTAGTAAGCCGAGAGGTATTGTTGCAATTAATGCAAGGAGGAAGATGAGGGCAAAAGGCTTTGACTGTGGACTTCAACTTTCCTCTCTATGTTGCACCCAAAAGCCAAACCGAGCCAGGACCATTTATGGATTTTGTTCCAACTGCTCTCAATCTTCAGCACCGAGGGCAATCAATCTCTTCAAAGAAAGAGCTAGGCAAAGGGCCCTCCCAGCAACTCCATCGGCCTTTTTACTCTCAGCAACGCCCTCGATGGACTCTCCCAGCCATTCGTCTTCAATGACCACCAACTGTCGAGGCTCTCCTCAACGGCCTCCAGCTTTGTTCCGGTTTCTAGTTTCTTCCCGGCCACAGACATCTCGTCCTGGCCTCCAATGTAGAGGAAGGCCCAAGTAAGGGCAACGACACCTCCGATCCAACTAACATGATTCCCTGGGGGGCAGACCACCAGCAGGCAGGAGTGCTCAACTTCGCAAAAGAAAAATATGGGTCCAATATGGGTCCTACAAGAGCTAAGTACGTTGCACTTAACGTAATTTTCTTTCATTAATACTTAAAAATGTCATGCAGGGAAGATCTACCTTGCATCAACATCCAAGGCCAACCTCGCTTTGGCGTCCAAAAAGCCCTGGGCCAGCCAGGCACGAAGCCCAGTGTACCACTAGCAGAGCGATGTACCATCGGCTCTCAACAACTAAAGCCCGACCCAGTCGGCACAAAAAGCCTGGGCCAGCCAAGCACGAAGCCCAGTGTACCAATGGCAGAGCGATGTACCATAGGCTCTCAACAACTAAAGCCCGACCTCGGTCGGCACAAAAAGCCCTGGGCCAGCCAGGCACGAAGCCCAGTATACCACTGGCAGAGCGATGTACCATCGGCTCTCAACAACTAAAGCCCGACCTCGGTCGGCACAAAAAGCCCTGGGCCAGCCAGCACGAAGCCCAGTGTACCACTGGCAGAGCGATGTACCATCAGCTCTCAACAACTAAAGCCCGACCCCGGTCGGCACAAAAAGCCCTCGGCCAGCCAGGCACGAAGCCCAGTGTACCACTGGCAAAGCGATGAACCATCGGCTCTCAACAACTAAAGCTCAACCCCGGTCAGCACAAAAAGCCCTGGGCTAGCCAGGCAGGAAGCCAGTGTACCACTGGCAGAGCGATGTACCATCGGTTCTCAGCAACTAATGCCCGACCCCGGTCGGCACAAAAAGCCTAGGCTAGCCAGGCATGAAGCCCAATGTACCACTGGCAGAGCGATGTACCATCGGCTCTCAACAACTAAAGCCTGACCCTGGTCGGCACAAAAAGCCCTGGGTCAGCCAGGCATGAAGCCCAGTGTACCACTGGCAGAGCGATGTACCATCGGCTCTCAATAACTAAAGCCCGACCCGGTCGGCACAAAAGCCCTGGGCCACCCAAGCATGAAGCCCAGTGTACCACTGGCAGAGCGATGTACCATCGGCTCTCAACAACTAAAGCCCGACCCCGGTCGGCACAAAAAGCCCGGGTCCAGCAGGGAAGGCCTCGGTCGGCCCCAAGCACCGGCGCCATGAGCCCGGGTCCAGCAGGGAAGGCCTTGGCCGGCCCCAAGCGCCGGCACCATAATCCCGGGTACCACTGGCAGAGCGACGAACCATCGGCTCTCAACAACAAGCCTGACTCGGCCGGCACTCAAAGCCCGATGAACCATCGACACTCAAGCCTGAGACCAGCTCGGCATCAAAAGCCAAAAACTGACTCCAACGTCGATATCAAATACACAGAGGCAATTTATTGTAGCCCCCGTGGCTTTATTTCCGCTTCGCCATTTATTTTAGCCTCAACGGCCTTATTACAGCCTCAGTGGCTTGATCTCTGCCTCCGCGGCATTATTGCAGCCTCAACGGCTCCCTCTGTCTCAGAGCATCATTGCGGCTTCATTGGCTCTTTGCCTCAACAACATGTGGATGGGGAACCCACATCCAAACTTTATGTCAAAAGTTAAAGGCCTAAAGTCAGGGAGGATCAGCCACTTGGGAGGTGACGCTCCTTTCGCCTTGCTGGGGTGGGCCCGCTTCATCTCATGGGCGAAGGGGCATCTGATGTGGCTGATCCAACACCGTTAGAGAACCATGAAGGAAGGAAACTGATGGAGCCCCCTTCGGCCTTAGCTCCCAACATTCATCCACGACATTGCTCTCATAATGAAGAAAGAGAATAAGAGGGCACGTTATGTGCGTGGGTTTCCAAAGGCCACCTTTCGTCATTAATGTCCTGAGCCTTTAATGGTGTAGAAATGGTCATAATGGCTTAAAGAGCATTTAATGGAATGAAGTGTCGCGGGCATCTCGCCTTGGCTCTCCTTCTAAATTTCAGGGCAGACCCCTCGGGCGACCCTTAAGGCCAAACCTCCAAGCCTGCTTTGGCCTCCGAGGCATTTATGGCCTCATAAAGCCACGTACACCCACTTGCTCTAAGGCATTTATTGCCTTGTTCTCTCCTATTTAAAGGCATTTATGTCTGCCATGATGCCCCATCGGCCTTGGACATGCTACACTCTCAATCCCCGAGACCCCCTCTCGGTCTCGGCCTCAAGTCCCAACCCCCGAGACCCCCTCTCGGTCTCAGGCCACATGAACAGTGTCTCAACCACGAGACACCCTCGGCCTCGATAGTGAATAGTGCCATGTAAGTGTTCACCATCGGTCTTTTCTGAAACTCATCAGAGGGCATGAATGGTGCCATACAAGCACTCTATAATCAATGTTCTATGAGGGACAAGTTGGCTTCAACTCAACATCATCCTTCCCCCCTAACGGCTATACCTTGGGACCCACATGACTAACTTTATCATCCATCATTGTCGCGGACAATGAAAAAGGTGACATAGGGGACATATCTAGCAGGCGTAACGATCGGCCATGCCCTGCAACTATCTAGCAGGCGCCGTAACGATCGGCCATGCCCTGCAACCACTACTCTGACAGGACTGCAACTTGACACGTCATGTGGAGGTAAGCTCTCCACTATGCTGTCATCAATTAATAAGTGATCCAGCCCACGGACTCCATCCAAAAAGGGTAAGAGGGACCCCGTAAGAACAGGTAATTGAACTCACTACACTCTTTACGCTCATTCTTTCCCACAGAGAGCACGGCTCTATGCCCCTCTCTTCTTCCCTCTTTCGAGCTTTCTCAAGCTCACGGCCGTTGCCCAGAGCACTGACTTGAGCATCGGAGGGTCCCCGTCGGAATCTCCGGCCCCGGGATTTGTTTGCAGGCCCACAGGCGCGAGAGCTCGCTGGAGGAGGCGATCGGACCTTATGGATGCTCGAGGGTGGTGATCTGGCGTCAACACTCGCCAACTAATTAGAAACTAGGGACATGGAAACTCGCTGCTGCTGCTTCGATCTTCTTCCTCCTCTCCTTTCTAATTTTTCATTATCAGTTTCTCCTTAAAAATACAGAAATCAAGATCGTGGTGCTAAGAAGGTTAAAAATTTTGCGAAAGCTGAAATCCAAAATTATTCTTAACCTTCACCCTCACCTCTCCTCGCTGGCGGCCATCACACCGCCATCGCCATCTCTATAGTTTTCAGTTACCTCCGGTCCCCACCTCCGACACTCCCAGGTTCTCCGCTCCCCCTCCGCACCCTTCGGCAAGACCACCGGACCGCTGCTGAGCTTTCGCCGCGCGCGCCCTCCACCACGTCAGACTCAGGCTCGGTTTGTGTTCTGCCCATGCTTCAGACCGGACTCGGTATTGAATATAATTTTAAATTAAAGTTTAGGCATGGATTGGACTGGAAACTTGAAAAAAATTCCTAACACGGCCTGAGCTGCGTGAAAACCTGACCCGCTCCGGCTTAATTATAAACCCATGCACAAAGCACATGATCAGAATATCATTAATTTTGTCTTGGATTCACGTTGACATGTTCATAAAAAACAGTGTTTAATATTTAGATTACGTGCATCATGCATGATGTTTGTTTGACACGCATCTTCAAGCTGATCCACGAGTCCATGCTACATCTTATCACCAAATCATAGCCCAGCACTTGGGAGTGGCAAATGGGTCTGGCCATGTATATATTGATCAGATTGGAAACCAGTTGTATAAAAAATCTATTGATGCAAACCTAACTCATTCATTAAATAGATTAAAAATTAATTAAAACCGAATATGACCTTCTTAATACATGGATAATCTCATGTAAAAGAGGTAAACCATAATATATTAAACGTGTTGAAATTAATAGATTGAGCAAGCGATAATTCTAAATATGAAACTAATTTGTTTGACGAAAAAAGTTCAGTCGAGTTGACCGGTTTACGGTCCACATTTCGTTTATAGGAATATTTTTGAGTTGATTGAATTGGTGGGTAATGCCATGAGTTGCTACCATTATTGAATCTTGGGTCAAGAAAATTATTGTATTTTTACGAGACGACATAATTTGCCAGTATATGTTACTGATGATGCCAAATCACCAGCTCGAGCGTGCGGTCGCCTCCTCCAACGAGCTCCTCGTGCCTGTAAGCAAGTCCGGGGGCCGAAGATTCCGGCTCCGACGCTCAAGTCAGTGGTTGGGCATCAGCCGTGAGCTTGAGGAAGCTCGAAAGAGAAAGAGAGAGATGGCCCCGAGAGAGAGATCTCTCGCTGTGAGCGTTTAGGGGTGTCATGAGCGTGTTACCTGGTCGGGAGTCCCTCTTACCCATCTTATAGGCACTTAAGAGTTTGTCTGGCTTGAGTGGTTGAGGTCTTGTAATGATGACCTTGATGGGTGAAGTGTCAGAGCTGACGTCTGTGAGGCATGGGGTTCAACCACTTTGTCAGAGCATTTAAGGTGATGGCAGCAATGGCAGAGCTTGCTTCCTTCTTTGATATGTTAGGACTGCAGGTCAAGTCCCATCAAGGTCGGTGGCTGCAGCTGGTTGGTGGGTCCTATTCCACCGGAGAAGGGAAAGCAGGGGCCGTCCTCCCCAGCTGGAGGTGCCGGGGCCGCTTGGAAGATGCCGGGGCCGCCTGGCTTGGAAGGCCGGGGCCGGCTGGAAGGTGCCGGGGCCGCTTGGCTTGGACAGGCCGGGGCCGGCTGGAAGATGCCGGGGCCGCCTGGCTTGGACAGTGCGGGGCCGGCTGGAAGGTGCCGGGCCGCTTGGCTTGGACAGGTCGGGGCGGCTGGATTGGACAGGCCGGGCTGGTTGGAAGATGCCGGGGCCGCCTGGCTTGGACAGGCCGGGGCCGGCTATGAAGGTGCCGCAGCCACTTGGCTAGGTGCCTGGGCCGGCTGGCTTGGACAGGCCGGGGCCGGCAGGAAGTTGCGAGACCGCCTGGCTTGGACAGGTCGGGGCCGGCTGGAAAGTGCCAGGGCCGCTTGGCTTGGACAGGTCGGGGCCGGCTGGAAGGTGCCGGGGCGCCTGGCTTGGACAGGCCGGGGCCGGCTGGAAGGTGCGGGGCTGCTTGGCTTGAACAGGCCAGGCCGGCTGGAAGGTGCCGGGGCTGGCTGGATTGGACAGCCGAGGCCGGTTGGAAGGTGCCGGGGCCGCTTGGCTTGGACAGGCCGGGACCGGTTGGAAGGTGCAGGGGCCGCCTGGCTTGGATAGGCCGGGGCCGGCTAGGAAGGTGTCGTGGCCGCCTGGCTAGGTGCCGGGGCCGCTGGCTTGGACAGGCCGGGGCCGGCTGGAAGTTGCCGGGGCCGCCTGGCTTGGACAGGCCGGGGCCGCTAGGAAGGTGCCGTGGCTGCCTGGCTAGGTGCCTGGGCCGGCTGGCTTGGACAGGCCGGGGCCAGCAGGAAGTTGCCGGGGCCGCCTGGCTTAGACAGGTCGGGGCCGGCTGGATTGGACAAGCCGGGCCGCTGGAAAGTGCCGGGGCCGCCTTGAAGCCATCGGCCGTTGGGGCTGTGGCCTTTGGGGCCGTCGGTCTTGGAGGTCGGCCTTGAGCTGTCGGCCTTTGGGGCCGTCGGTCTTAGAGCTATCGGCCTTGGAGCTGTCGGCCATGGAGCTCTCGGCCTTTGGGATCGTCGGTCTTGGAGCTGTCGGCCTTGGAGCTCTTGGCCTTTGGGGCCGTCGGTCTTGGAGCCGTCGGCCTTGGAGCTGTCGGCCTTGGAGCTGTCAGCCTTGGGCCGTCGGCCTTTGGGGCCGTCGGTCTTGAGTGTCGGCCTTGGAGCTGTCGGCCTTGGTGCTGTCGGCCTTGGAGCTGTTGGGTGTGCGTGGCTTTAAGGCCATAAACGCTACTGTGGCCGAAGGGCCCTTTGGAGGCCAAAGGGGGGCTCGTCGGTTTCCTTCCTTCACGGTTCCTAACGGCGTTGGATCAGCCACATCAGATGCCCCCTCGCCCTTGAGACGAAGCGGGCCTACCCAGCAAGGCAAAAGGGGCGTTACCTCCAAGTGGCTGATCCTTCTGATGCAGGCTTCATGCCTGGCTGGTGCAGGGCTTCATGTGCCGACGGGTGTGGGCTTCAGGTGCCGATGGGTGTTGGGCTTCATGCCTGGCTGGTGCAGGGCTTTGGGTGCCGATGGGTGTCGGGCTTCATGCCTGGCTGGTGCAGGCTTTGGTGCCGACGGGTGTCGGGCTTCATGCCTGCTGGTGCAGGGCTTCATGCCTGGCTGGTGCAGGGCTTTAGGTGCGACGGGTGTCGGGCTTCATGCTGGCTGGTGCAGGGCTTTGTGCCTGGCTGGTGCAGGGCTTCATGTGCCGACGGGCGTCGGGCTTTAGGTGCCGATGGGTGTCGGGCTTCATGCCTGGCTGGTGCAGGGATTCATGTACGACGGGTGTTGGGCTTCATGCCTGGCTGGTGCAGGGCTTCATGCCTGGCTGGTGCAGGGCTTTAGGTGCCGACGGGTGTCGGGCTTCATGCCTGGCTGGTGCAGGGCTTCATGCCTGGCTGGTGCAGGGCTTCATGTGCCGACGGGTGTCGAGCTTTAGGTGCCGACGGGTGTCGGGCTTCATGCCTGGCTGGTGTAGGGCTTTGGGTGTTGATGGGTGCCGGGCTTCATGCCTGGCTGGTGTAGGGCTTCATGTGCCGATGGGTGTCGGCTTCAGGTGCTGACGGGTGTCGGGCTTCATGCCTGGCTGGTGCAGGGCTTTATGCCGACGGGTGTCGGGCTTCATGCCTGACTGGTGCAGGGCTTCATGCCTAGCTGGTGCAGGGCTTTAGGTGTCGACAGGTGTCGGGCTTCATGCCTGCTGGTGCAGGGCTTTGTGCCAGGCTGGTGCAGGGCTTCATGCCTGGCTAGTGCAGGGCTTCATGTGCCGATGGGTGTCGGGCTTTAGGTGCCGAGCTGGTGCGGGCTTCATGCCTGGCTGGTGCAGGGCTTCATGCCTGGCTGGTGCAGGGCTTTGGGTGCCCCAGGCTTCATGCCTGGCTGGTGCAGGGCTTTGGGTGCCGATGGGTGTGGGCTTTTGTTGCTGAGAGTCGGTGGTACAGCTCTGCCAGTGGTACACTGGGCTTCATGCCTGACTGGCCCAGGGCTTTGGTGCCGGCGCTTGGGACCGGCCGAGACCATCCCTACTGGACCCGGGCTTTTGTTGCTGAGAGCCGGTGGTACACCGCTCTGCCAGTGGTACACTGGGCTTCATGCCTGGCTGGCCCAGGGCTTTGGTGCCGACCGGGGTCAGGCTTTTGTTGCTGAGAGCGGTGGTACACCGCTCTGCCAGTGGTACACTGGGCTTCATGCCTGGCTGGCCCAGGGCTTTGGTGCCGACCGGGGTCGGGCTTTTGTTGCTGAGAGCCGGTGGTACACCGCTCTGCCAGTGGTACACTGGGCTTCATGCCTGGCTGGCCCAGGGCTTTGGTGCCGACCGGGGTCGGGCTTTTGTTGCTGAGAGCCGGTGGTACACCGCTCTGCCAGTGGTACACTGGGCTTCATGCCTGGCTGGCCCAGGGCTTTGGTGCCGATGTTGCTGAGATGGGCTCTGGTACACTGGGCTTCAGGGCTTTGGTTGGTGCCGACCGAGGTGTCAATCGGGCTTTATGCCTGCTGGCCCAAGGCTTTTTGTGCGCCAAAGCGAGGTTGGCCTTGGATGTTGATGCAAGGTAGATCTTCCTTGCATTACATTTTTAAGTATTAATGAAAGAAAATTGTCTTAAGTGCAATGTACTTAGCTCTTGTAGCACCCATGTTTTTCCTTTTGTGGATTTGAGCACTTCCGTCCGCTGGTGACCTGCCCCCCAGGGAGTCATGTTAGTCGGATTGGAAGTGTCGTTGCCCTTACTTAGGTCTTCTCTCACATTGGAGGCCAGGACGAGATGCCGTGGCCGGGAAGAAGCTGGAAACCGGGACAAAGCTGGAGTCTGTTGAGGAAAGCCTCGACAGTTAGTGGTCATTGAAGATGAATGGCTGGGAGAGCCCATCGAGTGCATTGCTGAGAAGCTTGGGGTGCTGCTGAGTGGCCCCCGAGCGCTGCTTCTGCAGTTCATGAACTGCTACTTTCAAAGCTTGATCCTACCGATTGAGGATGGCCAGCTGGTTAATCAGAGCAGCTGAAGTTGGTGGTGAAGGAGCGGAGAGGGTGGCCTTTCACTGCCTAGTGCGATGTGGATGCCCCTCAGCATGATTGGTAAGAATCTCTGGCATGCGCATCACCACCATAGCAATCTTAGAGGGGACGGAGGCTTATAGCTCAGGGAGACATAGCTTTCTTTCCTTCAGCGCTTCCCCCCTACCTGACGCGCCAATCTGATGATGCCAAATCACCAGCCTTGAGCGTGCGGTCGCCTCCTCCAACGAGCTCCTCGCGCCTGCAAGCAAGTCCTGGGGGCCGGAGATTCTGGCGGGGACCCTCCGACGGTCAAGTCAATGGTCTGGGCATCAGCCGTGAGCTTGAGGAAGCTCGAAAGAGAAAGAGAGAGATAGCCCCGAGAAAGAGAGATCTCTCGTTGTGAGCGTTTAGGGGTGTCATGAGCGTGTTACCTGGTCGGGAGTCCCTCTTACCCATCTTATAGGCGCTTAAGAGTTTGTCTGGCTTGAGTGGTTAAGGCCTTGTAATGATGACCTTGATGGGTGAAGTGTCAGAGCTGACGTCTGTGAAGCATGGGGTTCAACCACTTTGTCAGAGCATTTAAGGTGATGGCAGCAATGGCAGAGCTTGCTTCCTTTTTTGATATGTTAGGACTGCAAGGAAACAGAAAGTCGAAGGTTCGACCCTTCCTGGCATGCCAATCTGATGACGCCAAATCACCAGCCTCGAGCATGTGGTTGCCTCCTCCAGCGAGCTCCTCGCGCCTGCAAGCAAGTCCCGGGGGCCAAAGATTCCGATGGGGACCCTCGATGCTCAAGTCAGTGGTCAGGGCATCAGCCGTGAACTTGAGGAAGCTCGAAAGAGAAAGAGAGAGATGGCCCCTAGAGAGATCTCTCGTTGTGAGCGTTTAGGGGTGTCATGAGCGTGTTACCTGGTCGGGAGTCCCTCTTACCCATCTTATAGGCGCTTAAGAGTTTGTCTGGCTTGAGTGGTTGAGGCCTTGTAATGATGACCTTGATGGGTGAAGTGTCAGAGCTGACGTCTGTGAGGCATGGTGTTCAACCACTTTGTCAGAGCATTTAAGGTGATGGCAGCAATGGCAGAGCTTGCTTCCTTCTTTGATATGTTAGGACTGCAGGTCAAGTCCCATCAAGGTCGGTGGCTGCAGCTGGTTGGTGGGTCCTATTCCATCGGAGAAGGGAAAGTAGGGGCCGTCCTCCCCAGCTGGGAGGTGCCGGGGCCGCTTGGAAGATGCCGGGGCCGCCTGGCTTGGACAGGTCGGGGCTGCCTGGCTTGGAAAGCCGGGGCCGGCTGGAAGGTGCCGGGGCCACTTGGCTTGGACAGGCCAGGGCGGCTGGAAGATGCCGGGGCCGCTTGGCTTGGACAGGGCGGGGCCGGCTAGAAGGTGCCGGGGCCGCTTGGCTTGGACAGGCCGGGGCCGGCTGGATTGGACAGGTCGGGGCTGGCTGGAAGATGCCGGGGCCGCCTGGCTTGGACAGGCCGGGGCCGGCTAGGAAGGTGTCGTGGCCGCCTGGCTAGGTGCCTGGGCCGGCTGGCTTGGACAGGCTGGGGCCGGCTGGAAAGTGCGAGGGCCGCTTGGCTTGGACAGGCTGGGGCTGGCTGGAAGGTGCCGGGGCCGCCTGGCTTGGACAGGCCGGGGCCGGATGGAAGGTGCCAGGGCTGCTTGGCTTGACAGGCCAAGGCCGGCTGGAAGGTGCCGGGGCCGGCTGGAAGATGCTGGGGCTGCCTAGCTTGGACAGGCCGGGACCGGCTAGGAAGGTGCCGTGGCCGCCTGGCTAGGTGCCGGGGTCGGCTGGCTTGGACAGGCAAGAGCCGGCTGGAAGTTGCCGGGGCCGCCTGGCTTGGACAGGCCGGGGCCGGCTAAGAAGGTGCCATGGCTGCCTGGCTAGGCTGGCTTGAAGTTGCCGCCGCCTGGCTTGGACAGGCCGGGGCCGGCTGGAAAGTGCCGGGGCCGCCTTGAAGCCGTCGGCCGTTGGGGCTGTCGGCCTTTGGGGCCGTCGGACTTGGAGGTGTCGGCCTTGGAGCTGTCGGCCTTTGGGGCCGTCGGTCTTGGAGCTGTCGGCCATGGAGCTCTCGGCCTTTGGGGTCATCGGTCTTGGAGCTGTCGGCCTTGGAGCTCTCGGCCTTTGGGGGTCGGTCTTGGAGTCGGCCTTGGAGCTGTCGGCCTTGGAGCTATCAACCTTTGGGGCCATCGGCCTTTGGGGCCGTCGGTCTTAGAGCTGTCGGCCTTGGAGCTGTCGGCCTTGGCGCTGTCGGCCTTGGAGCTGTTGGGTGTGCGTGGCTTTAAGGCCATAAACGCTACTGTGGCCGAAGGGCCCTTTGGAGGCCAAAGGGGGGCTCCGTCGGTTTCCTTCCTTCACGGTTCTCTAACGGCGTTGGATCAGCCACATCAGATGCCCCCTCGCCCTTGAGACGAAGTGGTCCTACCCCAGCAAGGCGAAAGGGGCGTTACCTCTCAAGTGGCTGATCCTCTTCTGATGCAGGACTTCATGCCTGGCTGGTGTAGGGCTTCATGTGCCGACGGGTGTCAGGCTTCATGCCTGGCTGGTGTAGGCTTTGGGTGCCGATGGGTGTTGGACTTCATGCCTGGCTGGTGCAGGGCTTCGAGTGCCGACGGGTGCCGGGCTTTAGGTGCCGACGGGTATCGGATTTCATGCCTGACTGGTGCAGGGCTTTGGGTGCCGATGGGTGTCGGGCTTCATGCCTGGCTGGTGCAGAGCTTCATGTGCCGACGGATGTCGGGCTTCATGCCTGGCTGGTGCAAGGCTTTGGGTGCCAACGGGTGTCAGGCTTCATGCCTGGCTGGTGCAGGGCTTTGGGTGCCGATGGATGTCGGGCTTCATGCCTGGCTGGTGCAGGGCTTTGGGTGCCGACGGTGTCGGGCTTCATGCCTGGCTGGTGCAGGGCTTCATGCCTGGCTGGTGCAGGGCTTTAGGTGCCGACGGGTGTTGGGCTTCATGCCTGGCTGGTGCAGGGCTTTGTGCCTAGCTGGTGCAGGGCTTCATGTGCCGACGGGTGTCGGGCTTTAGGTGCCAACGGGTGTCGGGCTTCATGCCTGGCTGGTGCAGGGCTTTATGTGCCGACGGGTGTCGGGCTTCATGCCTGGCTGGTGAGGGCTTTAGGTTCCGATGGGTGTCGGGCTTCATGCCTGGCTAGTGCAGGGCTTCATGTGCCGATGGGTGTCGAGCTTTAGGTGACGACGGGTGTCGGGCTTCATGCCTGGCTGGTGCAGGGCTTTGGGTGTCGACAGGTGCCGGGCTTCATGCCTGGCTGGTGCAGGGCTTCATGTGCCGACGGGTGTCGGGCATCAGGTGCCGACGAGTGTCTGGCTTCATGCCTGGCTGGTGCAGGGCTTTTGGTGCCGATGGGTGTCGAGCTTCATGCCTGGCTGGTGCAGGGCTTGGGTGTCGGGCTTCATGCCTGGCTGGTGTAGGGCTTTGGGTGCCGATGGGTGTCGGGCTTCATGCCTGGCTGGTGCAGGGCTTTGGGTGCCAATGGGTGTCGGGCTTCATGCCTGGCTGGTGCAGGGCTTTGTGCCTGGCTGGTGCAGGGCTTTGGGTGCCGATGGGTGTCGGGCTTTTGTTGCTGAGAGTCGGTGGTACACCGCTCTACCTGTGGTACACTGGGCTTCATGCCTGGCTGGCCCAGGGCTTTGGTGCCGGCGCTTGGGGCCGGCTGGGGCTATCCCTACTGGACCCGGGCTTTTGTTGCTGAGAGCCGGTGGTACACCGCTCTGCCAGTGGTACACTGGGCTTCATGCCTGGATGGCCTATGGCTTTGGTGCCGACTGGGGTCGGGCTTTTGTTGCTGAGAGCTGGTGGTACACCGCTCTGCCAGTGGTACACTGGGCTTCATGCCTGGCTGGCCCAGGGCTTGGTGCCGACCGGGGTCGGGCTTTTGTTGCTGAGAGCCGGTGGTACACCGCTCTGCCAGTGGTACACTGGGCTTCATGCCTGGCTGGCCCAGGGCTTTGGTGCCGACGGGGTCGGGCTTTTGTTGCTGAGAGCCGGTGGTATACCGCTCTGCCAGTGGTACACTGGGCTTCATGCCTGGCTGGCCCAGGCTTTGGTGCCGACCGGGGTCGGGCTTTTGTTACTGAGAGCCGGTGGTATACCGCTCTGCAGGGGTACACTGGGCTTCATGCCTGGCTGGGCTTTGGTGCCGACCGGGGTCGGCTTTTGTTGCTGAGAGCATGGTACACGCTCTGCCAGTGGTACACTGGGCTTCATGCCTGGCTGGCCCAGGGCTTTGGTGCCGACCGGGGTCGGGCTTTTGTGCCGACCGGGGTCGGGCTTTATGCCTGGCTGGCCCAAGGCTTTTTGTGCGCCAAAGCGAGGTTGGCCTTGGATGTTGATGCAAGGTAGATCTTCCTGCATGACATTTTTAAGTATTAATGAAAGAAAATTGTCTTAAGTGCAATGTACTTAGCTCTTGTAGCACCCATGTTTTTCCTTTTGTGGATTTGAGCACTTCCGTCCGCTGGTGACCTGCCCCCCAGGGAGTCATGTTAGTCGGATTGGAAGTGTCGTTGCCCTTACTTAGGTCTTCTCTCACATTGGAGGCCAGGACGAGATGCCGTGGCCGGGAAGAAGCTGGAAACCGGGACAAAGCTGGAGTCCGTTGAGGAAAGCCTCGACAGTTAGTGGTCATTGAAGATGAATGGCTGGAGAGCCCATCGAGGGCATTGCTGAGAGGCTTGGGGTGCTGCTGAGTGGCCCCCGAGCGCTGCTTCTGCAGTTCATGAACTGCTACTTTCAAAGCTTGATCCTACCGATTGAGGATGGCCAGCTGGTTAATCAGAGCAGCTGAAGTTGGTGGTGAAGGAGCAGAGAGGGTGGCCTTTCGCTGCCTAGTGCGATGTGGATGCCCCCAGCACGATTGGTAAGAACCTCTGGCATGCGCATCACCACCATAGCAATCTTAGAGGGGACGGAGGCTTATAGCTCAGGGAGACAAGCTTTCTTTCCTTCAGCGCGTCCCCCCTACCTGGCGCTAATCTGATGATGCCAAATCACCAGCCTCGAGCGTGCGGTCGCCTCCTCCAGCGAGCTCCTCGCGCCTGCAAGCAAGTCCCAGGGCCGGAGATTCCGGCGGGGACCCTCCGACGGTCAAGTCAGTGGTCTGGGCATCAGCCGTGAGCTTGAGGAAGCTCGAAAGAGAAAGGGAGAGATGGCCCCGAGAAAGAGAGATCTCGTTGTGAGCGTTTAGGGGTGTCATGAGCGTGTTACCTGGTCAGGAGTCCCTCTTACCCATCTTATAGGCGCTTAAGAGTTTGTCTGGCTTGAGTGGTTAGGCCTTGTAATGATGACCTTGATGGGTGAAGTGTCAGAGCTGACGTCTGTGAGGCATGGGGTTCAACCACTTTGTCAGAGCATTTAAGGTGATGGCAGCAATGGCAGAGCTTGCTTCCTTTTTTGATATGTTAGGACTGCAAGGAAA
>UESW01003868.1:911710-987194 GCA_900491605.1 Calamus simplicifolius | reverse complement strand
ATAATGTTTGCTGTTTGCTTATGTGCTAGATTTCAGTCTGAACCTAAAGAATCACATTTAATTGCTGTTAAAAGAATTCTTAGATACCTTAGTGGAACAAAAAATGTAGGTTTATGGTATTCTAGAGACTCAACATTAAATCTGATTGCTTATTCTGATTCTGATTATGCTGGATGTAAGTTAGATAGAAAAAGCACAAGTGGTGCATGCCAATTTTTAGGAAGTAACTTAATCTCATGGTTTAGCAAAAAGCAAAATTCGGTTGCATTATCTACTGCTGAAGCAGAATATGTTGCAGCTGGAAGTTGCTGTGCTCAAATCCTATGGATTAAGAGACAACTTGAAGACTATGGTATCACACTTGATAAGACACCTATAAGATGTGATAATACAAGTGCAATCAATCTAACTAAAAATCCAATTCAACACTCAAGAACAAAGCATATTGAAATTAGATATCACTTTATAAGAGAACATGTTGCCAATAATGAAATTTGTCTTGATTATGTGAATACTGAAGAACAACTGGCAGATATATTTACAAAACCCTTAAGTGAAGAGAGATTTTGTTATCTTAGAGGAGAATTAGGAGTTTGTGATCCTTTGGAATAATTTTCTGAAACTCTTAAGAACAACTATCTAGATTTCATCAATTTCTTGAAAAATCTCGATATTCAATAAGGAAATCTATCTAGATCTTGATTCATTGTTTCCCCAATTGCTAAGGAACATTTATCTAGAGTTTGATGATTAATTTGAATAGTTTCAGATCCTTGAAACTTGATTTTTTATCTCTGAAACTGTTAGAGTCGACTCTAACAGTTTGTGGAGTCGACACCTTAGTTTTTGATGTTCTGTCTAAGCAATTAGAGCCGACTCCTTCTGTAGAGCCGACTCTCTGTAGAGCCGACTCTAATTCGAGCGCTGACAGACTTTCTGGTTCGGAGCCGACACCAGTTTTTGGGAGTCGACTCTAGGTCGAACTAGGTCAAAAATAAAAAGGCGGAGTCGACCCCAAATCATTTTATCCGTCTCCCAAAACCCCTCCAAGGAGTTCCAAAGCCTTTCCAACCTCCCCAATCTTCTCAAAACCTTTGATTACACATTCCAATCAACTCAATGGCACCCAAGAGGCGCGGTTTCATCGGAGGAGCGTCCGTTCCCACGAGGCGACGCACGATTCGGAGGCAACCCTCGCCATCCTCCTCTTCGGCCACTCAAGAAGATTCCCCTCCTTCACCCTCTTCACCCAAAGTAGATCAACTAGCCGGTAAGACTATCACAACTGGAAGGAAGGTCAACTTTGATTTCTTTGAGTCGGAGGGCTTCTCAATAGGAAGATGTTTAAAAGAAATGGGGTGGGAAAAAGATTTGTTCATTAGATATCCCCACTTATCCTGCCCTAGTGAGAGAATTTTACAATGATTTGAGTAGAGGAGAAGGCGGTTTAGTCAGTATTGTAAGAGGAACTAGAGTTGTAATAACTGCTGAAATCCTTGGAAATCTGTTGGAAAATGCCCACAATTGGTATTATGGAATATCAGCATGATGATAGAAGTGGTGCATTGTCAAGAATGTTAGGGAGGGATGTAACCGAGTTTGAGGAAATTCTTGCTAATCAATTAAATCTGGAGCTCAGGTTACTACACAACATATGTGGAAGAATTTTATTCCCCAAAATTGGTAGATTTGAGTACGTCTCGGAGCGAGACATTCTTTTGATGGATTGTATTATAACTGGAAGGCCAGTCAACCTAGCTGGCATGATGATTGGTTATATGGCAGAGGCTGCTACAAAGAAAAGATCTACACTGCCATATGGTATGGTTCTGACATTGATCTTTAGAAGCCAAGGTGTGCTAATTATGGATAATGAACCCCTAAGGAAATTAAGGCACACTGACTATTATAGTATTTCTACTATTCATCGGATGGGCTTCAAGAAGTTAAATGGTATCTGGATGAAAGGAGGACGAGAAGAAAGAGCTGAGAGAGATAGAACTGAAGAGGCCAGAGTAGAAGATATCCCTGGACCATCCACTGCGGGACCATCAGTCCCTGATCCATTTATTGCGGGACCATCTACAGCTGGACCTTCAGAAGCTGGACCGAGCACAGTTCCCTCTCCTCCACATCTGTCTGTTACTGCTTCTGGAGATTCTCTGATGAGCAGATTGGTCAGTTGAGAGCCTTGCTTGCTGAATATGACAGTCAGAGATCTCATGAGATTAATCAATTAAAAGAAGACTTCAATCAGCTAAAAGAAGAACTTAACTCGAGACTTGACATGATTTCCTTTTCCATAAGCAATTCTGTTGAATCCTTTGGTGCTGAACTTCACAAAATCTTTGAAAGGATGGAAGGCATTGCTGATGGCTCGGGATCTTATGTTCATGCAACTGGTCAACTGAAGAAGGACATTGACCTTGCAGTCTCACAGATTGAAGCTTGTCTTGAAAATTTTAAGAAATCTCAAAAAGATGATGTAATGGAAATCATAGGTCACTTGAAGAAAATTGTATTCAAACATATCTGACTTTGATTTTGATTTTGATACTCTTTTGTATCTTAGGTTCTCCAGGTTTACTTTATCTTGATAGTTTGTATTTAGGAATTTTGAGTATCTAATGTATCTCACTTTGGAATGTACTTGAATCAACTTATGTAATGTTTCTTACTTATGTAATGCAATTACACATTTTCAAATCTGTCTATGATTGACTGCTTGAATCCCTATGTCTTATTGAACCAACAATTTTTCTCTAATAACTTTCTTTATCTAATACTCTCCTTATTGCTGATAACAAAAAAGGGGGAGAGATGGTTGAATATGCAAAAAAAAGACTTGAAATTTTAATGAGAGATGGTTGAATATGCAAAAAGAAAGAAAGAAAGGGGAGAAATGATTGTTTATGCAAAAAGAAAGAGACTTGAAATTTTAATCAGTTCAATTAAAATTCGATTTTATATATAGGGGGAGCTTAACAACAAGCTTAATTGCAATTTTCTGTACATTTAGTTTAAATGTTCATAATTGATGGCTTATATAGAACTCATGCATAATTTTAAAAGTTCACTTTGAATATTGGCATCAAATCCTTCATTAAAAATGTTTTAAGCTTTAAAATGACTATAATCTTTAGTTCGAATGAATTTTTTGAATGCATATACTCAAAGTTTTTGTTATCATCAAAAAGGGGGAGATTGTTGACCCAATTGATGATTTTGATGATTAACAAAACTATTTGAGTATAACAATTGAAGGCTCTAATGATTTTGATTAAGTTTTTCAGATTATAAGTCGATTGAATGATCAAAATCAGGAGTTAAATCTTGTTCTGGATCGAATCTAATGTCTAGGTAAGATTGCAGACATTAGAGTCGACTCCGAGAATCACAGAGCCGACTCCAGTATCTGGCACGGAAGTTAGAGTCGACTCCGAGACTGTTAGAGCCGACTCCAACAGAAAAGACAGAACGTTGATTTTTCTGGCCCCGACTTAGAGTCGACTCCGGGTCTGTTAGAGTCGACTCCAGAAAAGTTTCTTGTCGACCCCAGAAAAGTCAGAGACGACTCCAGAATTAACGGATTAAAGTGTTTCGAGTTAGAGCCGACTCCAGAAAAGTTAGAGTCGACTCCAACCCACCTGGAACGAAAAATCAAATTGCCAGATCAGCTCTAACGGTAATATTTCTATTTTACTTTATTTCTAACGGATATATTTTGTTGCAAGGTACACTCCAACGGATAGTTTTCTTCCAAAAATGGTTTGAAAGAAATCTATAAAAAGGGAAGACTATCATTCAAAAACAAGAAGGAAAAAAAAGGAAAAACAAAGAAGAAAACGGAAATAGAGAAATCCCAATTCAAAAATCCGAAAAAGAGAGAGCCTGAATCTCAAGAGAAAAACCTTCTAGCTCAAATCCACTCCACTCCAAAAAGCTCAAGAGGAATCCAAGGCATTCAAATCAAAGTTTTGGTGGATTTCCCAAATTGGAGAAAGAGGATCAGTTTCTTGCTTTTCAATCCTTCTCAACTGCTTCAACTGTGAAGAATCGGAGCTGAGGCTGATTCAATCTAGCAAGGAGAAGAAGAAAAGAAGAAAAGCTCAAAAGCCAACCAACTACAAATCAGGCTTTTCTAAACCTTGTTCATTTACTTGATTATTTGCTCATTGAGGAGCTGTGTACTTGAAAAACAATATTTCTTTTGTTTGTGTCTAGTTCAATCTGGGGGATTGAACTAGTGGAGGTAGTCTTACCTCGGTACAAGCTTGGTATAGCTTGTGTTAGGGTTTTTGTGCTGGTGAGCCCGGAAAACCGGCTGGGTTCGTTGTGATCCCGGGAAAACAACAAGTTTGAGTTGTGAGCTTGTAAAACAACTCGGCTGTAATCAAGGAAGATTATAGTGTGGACCCAAGTGAATCTTGGGAGTGGACGTAGGTGTTGGATACACCGAACCACTATAAAATCTTTGTGTTTGCCGTGTCTCCTTTATCTCTATCTCTATCTCTATCTTATTGATTGTATTTTGTTTTTGCATCTGCATTCACTTTCACTCACACTAAGCAAACAAATATTTCAAAAGGTTTAAATTTTTTTAAAGAACCCAATTCACCCCCCCCCCTCTTGGGTTATCACCTGGGCCAACATCATGGATGGCTCCATCCTAGCCGCAGGAAGAACAGGGGTTTCGTAACACAAACAAGGCATGAAAAGCACATCCACTGCAGTTCTAATTCACTGATTTTACAGTCATAGAAAAGTTTGGAAATCCTTGATGATTAGTTTCAAATTCCTTTGTATGCACTCCAACACTTTTGCTACTTCACCAAAGCAATGAGGTGCACTTATAGCATGTAGATCTTTGAATTCCCTTTATTATTGTTGTTGTTGTTGTTGTTGTTGTTTCCGCAGAAATCCGTTCTTCGACTCGGGTATGCTTCCTGCTCTGGGCTCAAACTTCGATCTCGACGTCTGGGGTGGAATCTGCAAGATAGTCCACGCTCGCAAAGGATTTCCTTAGGGTTATCCTCTGCGGGGGACCCTCCGATGCCCAAGTCAGTGGAGATTTATAACAGGCAGATGTGAGGAGAAGACTTTTCACAGAAGAATCTTCCTTCAAGCTCTCGATCGGAGCTCTAATGGAGTAATCGATTCCGTAAAGCCAAGTGAATATGTAAAAGTTTTTGTAAGTTGATTCGTGCGTACCTGAGAGGTTGAAGTGTTATGGTATTTATAGAGGATCACTTGATTCCCTGGGTGCGTCGTGGGGGCCGAAAGTTGTTATGATTTGAAACAGATTCGAATCGAGTTTGTTACGAGATCAGTAGAATCTGTATCTTGTCAGTTAGAGGATCGACGGCTAGGAGAGCTGGCTGATGCCTTGGGATTCCATGATTGCGTAGGCTCTAGGCCACTCCTGGGTATGATTCTCTGTTTGGAATCTTATTCTGTTTCAGCGAATAGGGACTCCCCCATGCTGGATTCCGCAGAGGTATTTTGAATGCCGTGGTTGGCCTGGATGAGGAATAGCTTGATTTTCCGAAGTGTAAAATGGATCAGCTCGAATGATCGAGGAATAAGGATGTCCCGGCTCAGACGATCGAAGTATAAGGATAGTTCGGGTCACTGAGGAATAAGGATGGCTCAGCTCGGACGACCGAAGTATAAGGATAGCTTGGGTCAAATGGCCGAAGCATAAAGGTGGTCCGGGTCGTCAGGGTAATCCGACTTCATCAAAGCTGATTTGACCTTGTCGCTAGAATGCCATGCCAGCTGGCCAGCTGGCAAGCAGGGTGCTTGGATTAGGCGTGACCCTATCCCTGATGTGAGTGATCAATAATACAATGACGATTTTACCCTTCATCACATGCCCCCCACTCCCTAGTCTAAAGTGTAATTTTGGATATAGAGAGTAAATTCTCGAGCAATCTTATTTGGGGGATTCAAAAAGGCGGGCAATGATGATCACGTAAATGACGGGCCACTGTTTCATCATCACTTTTGCTGTGGCTCGAGAAAAGATGTCTAGTTTATCGCAAGCTGCGATTGTGGGAGCTCCACATGGCGGGACTCTTTTATTTCTAGCGCCCGTATCGGGGCCTTTGGCGTCTAGGGCTTTCTTTCTAAAGTGCTTATTTAAAGAGGGCCAGGGCGGCGTTCCTTCTGCAACGCCTCTTTGTCATGCCGCAAAGATTTTCCGCTCCTTCTTTGTGCCCTTGCCTGTCCATTCGTGTCTTACCCCCTGTTTAGCCAATATGAGTGGCCCAGGCGATGTTGCTTCTGAGGTAACCCTATATGATCTGTGTAGGGTCCGTCACCATTATAGAGTTCCTCTGGATGTAGCCTTTTTTCTCTTGGCATGACCATGCAGTCTTGCTCGTTTTAGGCATACCGAGTCATGCTCGGCTCGTAACCTTCGATTGTGTTTGGGTATCACTGCCTTCGTTAGGAATTTTCATAGTGTTTGACCCCCTTCAGAGGAGGTACTGGTCTCTGTTCAAGTCAGAGGGAGGTCTGGGCGACCTTACTGGTTCACAAGATAGGCGCGACCCGATAAAAAGGGGCTAAGTAGGTCTTTTTCTAAGGAGAAAAGATTTGCACAATTCTGCTGATGGGCAGAGAGGGATTGCTTATTTCGTCGAAGTATGATAAGACGTATCAATTGCACTAAAATGTCTGGGAAATTAACCAGCCTTGTCGTTACTGCAGAACCGCCGGGGCCACTTGGCTTAGTCCAAGGCTTCAAAGATTAACAAGAAATTCGATTCGACTTTGGCCGAGGGTTCTGGTAGCAAGAGATGCGCTTCGGCTTTGTCTGAGGCTTTTGATAATAAGAGATGTACTTCGGCTCTGGCCAAGGCTTTTGATAATAACAGATGCACTTCAGCTCTGGCCGAGGCTTTTTCATAATAACAGATGCACTTCGGCTCTAGCGAGGCTTTGATAATAAGAAATGCACTTCGGCCCTGACCGAGGCTTTTGATAATAACATATGCACTTCTGCTTGGCCAAGGCTTTTGATAATAATAGATGCACTTCGGCTCTGGCCGAGGCTTTTGATAATAACAGATGCACTTCGGCTCTGGCCGAGGCTTTTCATAATAACAGATGCACTTTGGCTCTGACCAAGGCTTTTGATAATAACAGATATACTTTGGCTCTGGCCGAGGATTTTCATAATAACAGATGTACTTCAGCTCTGGCCGAGGCTTTTGATAATAACAGATGCACTTCGGCTCTGATCAAGACTTTTGATAATAATAGATGCACTTCGGCTCTGGCCGAGGTTTTTGATAATAACATATGCACTTCGGCTCTGGCCGAGGCTTTTGATAATAATAGATGCACTTCGGCTCTGGCCGAGGCTTTATAAAATATTATATTTTACTTGGCGCTGCTAAGGTTCGGAGATCGCTCGGCCCAGCCGAGGATTTATAAAGATTATATTTTACTTGGCGCTGCCAAGGTTCGGAGATCGGTCGGCCCAGCCGAGGATTTATAAAAGATTATATTTTACTTGGCACTACCAAGGTCGGAGATCGCTCGGGCCAACCGAGGATTTATAAAAGATTATATTTTACTTGGCGCTACCAAGGTTCGGAGATCGCTCGGCCCGGCCGAGGATTTATAAAAGATTATGTTTTACCTGGCGTTGCCAAGGTTCAGAGATCGCTCGGCCCGATCGAGGATTTATAAAAGATTATATTTTACTTAGCGCTGCCAAGGTTCAGATATCGCTCGGCCTAGCCGAGGATTTATAAAAGATTATATTTTACTTGGCGCTACCAAGGTTCGAAGATCGCTTGGCCCAGCCGAGGATTTATAAAAGATTATATTTTACTTGGCGCTGCCAAGGTTTGAAGATCGCTCGGCCGGCCGAGGATTTATAAAAGATTATGTTTTACTTGGCGCTGCCAAGGTTCAGAGATCGCTCGGCCTGGCCGAGGATTTATAAAAGATTATATTTTACTTGGCGCTGCCAAGGTTCAAAGATCGCTCGGCCCGGTCGAGGATTTATAAACCTGCTTCTCATTGCAGCTATTAAAGAGGGCAGTAAAGGTAGAAGTTTTGCAAATTTTTGAAAATTTTAATTCAATGGACAGAGTAAATTCGAGAGGGAGAGCGTACTCTTATTAATGATACACACAGAGATTATCGAGTTCCATGTCTGAGGAATGTATTTTCCATTTAGATCTTGGAGCTTATAGGTGCTGGTCTGATTACTTCTGTAATTTGATAAGGACCCTCCCAATTAGGGGGCAGCTTTCCTTGCTCCAGAGGTTTTGAGACAGATGCCTTCTGAAGTACCAGATTGCTCAGGAGGAAGAGCTTTCCTTTAACTCTGGTAGAATGATAGTAGGCGACTCTTTGTTGCTAGGCCGCCATACGGATCCGGGCTTTCTTCCTGACTTCTTCTATCAAGTCAAGATCAGTTCGGAGTTATTCATCATTAGATTATTCTGAGTAGCCTTCGGTGCGAGGAGAGGGGAGCCCGACCTCCATGGGATAACCTCTTCTGTGCGAAAGCCATCTTGAAGGGAGTCTGGCCCGTGGGAGTCCTCTCAGTGGTTCAGTATGCCCACAGCACATTATGGAGCTCCTCTGCCATCTGCCTCGTGCTTGGTTGAGCCGAGCTTTAATTCCCTGCAAGAGAGTTCGGTTAGTTACCTCGGCTTCTCCATTAGCTTGAGGATGTCTGACCGAAGTTAGGCGATGGAGAATGCCATGATCCTCACTGAACTCCCGAAACTTAGGATTATCAAACTACTTCCCGTTGTCGGTGATGATAGTGTGGGGAAGGCCGAAACGGCTGATGATGAACCTCCATATGAAATCCTTAGCTCGAGCCTCTGTTATCTGGTGACTGCTTCGGCTTCAACCCACTTAGTAAAATAATCAATTGCGACGAATAAAAAACTTCCTTTGTCCCGTTGCGAGGAGGAAAGGGCCAAGAATATCCATTCCCCACTTGGCGAAAGGCCAGGGGGATGATATGGAAGTCAGGTGGGCAAATGGGAGCCTCTGGATATTTGAGTATCGTTGGCATGCATCGCATGCTCAGAAAAGGTTATCTGCATCCTTCTGCATCGTCGGCCAATAATATCCTTGGTGTAGCACTTTGTGGCATAGGGCACGACTGCCGAGGTGGTTGCCACAAATGCCTTCTTGAACATCCCGAAGAGCATAATTGGCTTCTGATGGACGGAGGCATTTGAGCAATGGCATGAAGAAGGATCACTTATACAGCCGATCATCGATCAGACATAGTGAGATGACTGCATCTTTAGCCTCCTGCTTCTCTTCTATCAGTGGGTAGCAACCCTTCTTTGAGATACTTGTGCAGGGGATCTATCCAGGATGGTTCAGTGTCAATTTGCATCATCTGATCAGCATCGGTGATGCTGGACTTCTCCAGGATTTCCAAGTGGAAACTCGTTCAAGGTCCATTGAGTCTGTTGTCGTCAGACGAGACAGAAGGTCGGCGCGCGCATTTTCAGCCCTTGGGACCTGGATGATCTTAAATTCATTGAAACAAGAAGATATATCGCACACCTTCTGAAGATATCGAATCATGTTCGTTCTTGAGCTTCAAATTCGCCTCGTACCTAGCCCACCACTAATTGAGAATCAGTGTAGGCATTCAGTTTTTTAACTATGAGCTTGGGCGATGCGGAGCCCGGCGAGCAGGGCCTCATATTCTGCTTCATTATTTGAGGTTGGGAAGAGAAGCGGATGCCATATTCAAAAGTAGCACCCTCCGGGCTGGTGAGGACCAACCGGCACAGAACCGCTTGCGCTGGAGGATCCGTCGGCATGAAGTAACCACGGAGCATAGGGCTTTCATTGCCCAGGGGTGTCCGGAGCAGAACCATCTTCGGGCACGATGCATTCGAGGAGGAAATCCGCCAGGACCTAAGCTTTGATGGCCGGACGAGGCTGGTACTGAGTGTCATGCTCGCTTAGTTCGACAGCCCACTTGGTCATTCTCTCTGATGCTTCCGGACGATGAATGATTGCCTTGATGGGTTGGTCAGTTAGGACGGTGATGGTGTGCTTGAAAGAATGGTCGTAGCTTCCAGACCGATGTTACTAGGGCCAGAACCATCTTCTCCACTCGAGTATACCTCGTCTCAGCATCTTTGAGCAATTTGCTGACATAATAAATAGGCTTTTGAATTCTGCCCTCTTCTTTGATTAGCACTGAGCCAATAGCATTCTCAGAGACCGTGAGGTACAGCTCAGCCTTTCGCCTGGCTTTGGGCTATTGAGGAGAGGAGGTGAGCTGAGGTATTTCTTGAGGTCTTCAAAGGTTTCTGGTAATCTGAGGTCCATTGGAAGTTTTTGACTGACCGAAGAGCTTTGAAGAAGGGAAGGCACTTTTCGGCTGATCGAGTAATGAAGCGACTAAGGGCCGCTATCCTTCCGGTAAGGCGTTGCACATCCTTGATCGATCCAGGAGGGGCCATTGCTGCAACGCCTGGATCTTTTGAGGATTCGCTTTGATGCCCCGTTGAGAGACCATGAAGCCGAGGAATTTCCCATAGTTGACCCCGAAAGCACATTTGGTAGGGTTGAGCTTCATTTGATACTTCGAAGCGTCTTGAAGCTTTCCGAAAGGTCCTCGTATGGTGGGATGCTTCCTTACTCTTCACCAGCATATCGTCAACATAAACCTCCATATCCGATCGATTTGCTCTTTGAAAATTTTATTAACCAGCCTTTGGTAGGTGGCACCTGCATTTTTCAAACCTACCTCGGTCGGTGATGAAGGTAGCCTTTTCCTCATCTTCGGGCGCCATCTGGATCTGGTTGTAGCATGAATAGGCATCCATAAAGGTCAGCATTGGTGGCTTGAAGTTGAGTCCACAAGTTGGTTGATTCGGGGAAGAGGGAAGCTATCTTTTGGGCAGACTTTGTTGAGGTCGGTGAAGTTGATGCAGATCCTCCATTTGCCATTTGACTTTTTCACCATAACCACATTTGCCAGCCAATCGGGACATTTAACTTCTCGGATGAAGTTGGCTTTGATAAGCTTATCCACCTCCTCTTAATGGCTTTCTAGCGTTTGGGGGCGAAGCTTCTTTTCTTTTGCTTGATTGACCGAACTGTCTCGTCCACGCTGAGGCGGTGAACTAGGATCTGGGCTGATTTTAGGCATGTCTGATGCGGACCAAGCAAAGATATCGGCATTCCTCCAAAGAAATTCAATTAACTCCTGCCGAGGCTTTTATTCCGGTTGTGATCCAATCTTTACGGCCTGGTCTGGTCGAGCTTCGCTGAGTGGTACCTCCTTCAATTCTTGGCTGGTTCTCCTCGTTGCTCGGCGAAATCCTCTCGGGCATCCAGTCCGTCCACCTCGGGTCTTCTGGACTGAAGGTCGGTGATAAAGCAATGCCGAGCTATAATCTGACTTTCCCGAACAACCCTCACTCCCCATTCGGTGGGGAACTTCATGGCGAGATGGGAATGGAAACGATGGCCTTGAGAGATATCTGTCCCGGCCTGCCAAGAATGGCATTTAAGGAGACCGAAGCTTGATTACAAGGAAGTCCATAAGCTCAGTGGCCACACGAGGCCAGGTGCCGGCTCGAACCGTCAGAGTGATAACCCTTCGAGGATTATGGAGTCACCTGTGAAGCCCACCATGTGGACTCCACGGGTCAAAGACTTTCTATCCAGAATTTTAACCTCACAAAGGCATTAAAGTACAAAACATTAACGGAGCTTCCGCTATCAATTAGAATCCGGCTTACATTATAATTGTTTAGATTTAGCGATACAACCAGAGCGTCATCATGGGGGTACTGTACCTCCGAAGGTCTTCATCAGAAAAAGTGAGTTCATCAACTCGAGCTTTCTTTGATGGGCCTTCATCATCGCCTGGCTAGGAGGACGGGAATCAGCCGCAGCTATCACATTAACATGGCCGATAACTGGAGGGTTCGGTGGTGGGAGTTGGCGAGGTTCAGCCTGGTGATTCGCCTCATTATTCAGCTCAGGAGGCTCTCTGAAACGGTCCAGCCTGTCTCGTTAGATCGCTCGATCTCATTCTTGAGCTGCCAACAGTCCTCGGTGTCATACCCATGATCCCGATGAAAGCGGCAGTACTTGGCAGGATCTCTCCGAGCTCCGCTGCCTCGAAAAGGAGGAGGTCGAGGAATCTGGTGCTTGATCTCCATCAAATCTGTGCCCTTGGCATGGTAAGGAGAGTGTAACATCGAACCTTCGAGCTGGGCTCCGGGTTCGTCCACAGCGGAGGCGGAGGAGCTCTCTGACGGCGAGGCGGGCTAATGTGGCGGTAGGCTCGCGGTTTGTCTGGGCCCTTCGCCTCCTTCTTCCTCAGCTGCTCAGCTCGAGCTGACCTCCTCGATTCCTCAACCATGGCATACTTATCCGCCAGACATCATATCTGAAAGGATCTTCGGATAATTAACCTCTAGAGCCTGGTAGAAGTCTCCCTCCTTCGATACCCCTTCGGTCATGGCAGACATGGCCACCTCGGGGTTGAGATGGTCGACTTCTAGGAGGGCCATGTTGAAACAGCCAAGGTAGCTCTTCAGCGATTTCCCTCTCTCTGCTTAACTTTAGAAAGGGAATCAGATCTCTGCCGATGGCGATGGCTACTGATGAACTGGCCAATGAGCAAGGAGCTCAGTTCGTTAAAAGAATCAATGGAACCTGGTTTCAAGCCGTTGAACCAGGTTCGGACAGATCCCCTTAGAGTGGAGGGGAAGGCTCGACAGAGGATCGCATCCGACGCTCTATGAAACATCATGATGGACCTGAAGCTGCTTAGGTGGTCATCGGATCGGTGGATCCGTGGTACGCTCGATGGTGGGGAGCTTAACATGAGGGGGAATCACTTCCCTTATGATCCTTTCAGAGAAGGAGATGCCCTGCCCCTCCTTTGGCTGGGACGGAGGGGCTTGTCTAACGGCGTCTAACTCCTGACGCCATTCCTGACGCATCTCCTGCATATGTTGCATGATCCCTTCATCTAGAGTGGTAGGAGGGATCGAGCAATGAGAAGACGACAGTAGTGTTGAATCCTGAGAGGATACCCGGGAGGGAGAGCGAACCCGCCTGGATCTGAGTGGGCTCTTCCCTTCAGCTCGTTGCAGTGCCGGTCTCACCTTCGTAGGCCGGCGACCGCGATCCGCCGCCCCAGGCGGATTGGAAGAAGAGATTGCAGGTGAAGCAGGGACATCAGCCTCCTGGCGAGGCTAAGAGGCAGGAACGGCAAGGCCAGGGATTGCCTAGAATCCCTGGATCATTTGGGTCAATGCTTGAACCTGTTGGATCAAAGTGGCGAACTGGTCCAGGGTTACCGCCATTGCCGGTGGGGAAGGAGTTTTAGTTAGTGGTGGTAGCGGAGGTGCTATATCACACTGATTGGATCAGGCCTTTGAGACGCAGCATGATCTTGAGCCTCAGAGGTGGCTCTCTTCCGATTGGCCATTAGAGGATGCTTCTTCTGGTTTTCTAGTCTTGTCTCATGTATTACAAGTTTATGGGACTTGAGGCCCTTCCTCTAGCGTCAATCTGTTGCCGCAAAAAAATTCTCCGACTCGGGTGCGCTTGCGGCTCCGGGCCCGAACTTCGATCTCGACGTCCGGGGTAGAACCTGCAAGACAGTCCGCACTCGCAAAGGATTTCCTTAGGGTTGTCCTCTGCGGGGAACCCTCCGATGCCCAAGTCAGTGGAGATTCACAGCAGGCAGATGTAAGAAGAAGATCTTTCACAAAAGAATCTTCCTCCAAGCTCTCGATCGGAGCTCTAATGGAGTAATCTATTCCGTAAAGCCAAGTGAATATGTAGAAGTTTTTGTAAGGTGATTCGTGCATACCTGAGAGGTTGAAGTGCTGTGGTATTTATAGAGGATCACCTAATTCCCTGGGCGCGTCGTGGGGGCTGAAAGTTGTTATGATTTGAAATGGATTCGAATTGAGTTTGTTACGAGATCAGTAGGATCTGTATCTTGTCAGTTAGAGGATCGACATCTAGGAGATCTGGCTGATGCTTTAGGATTCCATGATTGTGTAGGCTCTTGGCCACTCCTGGGTATGATTCTCTGTTTGGAATCTTATTCTATTTCAGCGAATAGGGACTCCCCCGTGCCGGATTCCGTAGAGGTATTTTGAATGTCGTGGTTGGCCCGGATGAGGAATAGCTTGATTTTCCAAAGTGTAAAATGGATCGGCTTGAATGAGCAAGGAATAAGGATGGCTCGGCTCGGACGACCGAAGTATAAGGATAGTTCGGGTCACCAAGGAATAAGGATGGCTCGGCTCGGACGACCGAAGTATAAGGATAGCTCGGATCAGATGGCCAAAACATAAAGGTGGGGTCATCAGGGTGATCCGACTTTATCAAAGTTGATTTGACCTTGTCGCTAGAATGCCATGCCAGCTGGCCAGCCAGCAAGCAGGGTGCTTAGATTGGGCGCGACCCATCACTGATGTGAGCGGTCAATAATACAATGATGATTTTATCCCTCATTAATTATTATTATTATTATTTGCGTGTGCTTATGATCTTCTTCTTAAAGAACAACAGATAGGGTATAAAATTTTTAATTGGCATTATTTATTGGTATCCAAACTAACTTTTGAATGCCAATAGAGATGGAAGCAGGAGATCGTCGATGGGAGAGGAAAGTCCAAAATATGATCAATGGAGAAGAAAATTTGGTGATATTTTAGAATCTATCTAACGACTACATAATCAAAGACGAAAATAATTTTACAAAAATTCAGATTCCCTATCGTACTTGTATGTGAAGGGTCTTATATAGTTATGAAAATTCCTCTTAATTTGATTCATTTTATAATAGATGGTTGGATGTGCATGATTTTTGGAGTGGGTGGCATCTCTGGTGTGCTTCGAGTCCAAATGGAACATCTGGTTGCATTAGGGTTTCGAATTAGGTCAAGTTTATAGGCTTCAAATTTGAAGAGAAGATTGAATTATTTTTGTGGCAAACCTTCAAGCTGCTTGTACCTGCTGGGCCTCTATATTTCTCATAGGATATAAAGCGAAAGAACGGAGTCTCACATAAGTCAGCAATCACAGCCATATATTTAGGCAAATTATAGATCACCAACGGAATCTTAAACTTCTTTTAAGCATCGGAAAGATTTATTTTTAAAAAGTTTTTTTTGTACCGTTCATATGCATCGCATGCTGTTTAATCGTGCGTGCGTGCAGCTACGTATACGATGCATCAAAAAATAAAAATATTTTTAATCATACGTGATCGCAGCGTATGATCAATTATCGCTTATAATGCACATGTACTACATTACGCATGGTGCACGGAAAGCTTTTCTTTATTTTTTTTATCTTCTTGAGCTGGCCATGGCCTTCGCAACGTGGGCATCCATTTCTTCTTGAATGAAGTGGATCTTTTGCCACATTGAAAGGACATCTAGACGTTCGCTGCTCCTTGGCCTTTATCTTTTAGGATTTAACCTTTTGCTGGTGTCTCATCTTAGAGAGCTCATCGAGCGTAGGTGCTTGTTGAGTCATTGGACAAGCGTGCCATTTTCACCACCATCATCAACCTAAAAATAATGCGACATACTGCAAAACAAGGGGTGGAATTCAGTTGTGGCGAGTCATTTAAGGCGTGGATATTCGGATTTCCGGTCTCTTCCGGGAAGCTGACAGCCAAGCTCTGTTTGTTTGTGCCAGAGGGAATAAAATTGTGGGACCTAGTTAAAATGGCGATTGCATCCAATCGAATTGAATCATAGATGGATTAAATTTAATACAAATCGATCATAAAAATCATCAACATAAATTTGATATATTTATTAAATATATCAAAATTTTAAATCTGAATCTAACCTATTTAATAAATTAATAATTCGATTCGACTTGTTTAACCTGCTTAATTGATTAATCAATAATAAAAAGATCAAATGCTAACCTATTTTACTGGTTAACTAGTAATATAAATAGATTGAATAAATGGATTAATTTGATCTGATCCAATCCAATTAGCTACTTAAATAAATTAAGAATATTAAATTCGAATCCGATCTACTTAGTATATAGGTTTAAATAGATTAGTCCATTTATGATTTGAACTTACTTAACTCAAACCTAGATTTATTTATGGCAATTAGATATAGGTTAAGCTTCTGTTGAATTCCGTTCTTCGATTCGGAAAATATGCATGTTAGAATCCGAATAGCGCTCTTTTATTTGGATGAATTTGCATGAAAGTTTTACATAGGAATCATAGGGGATAATCCTGCGGAAGATCCTTCGATGCCCAAATCAATGGATACTCTCAGCAAACAGATGAGAGGGAGAAGGTTGTTATATAAGGATGCTTCAAAAAGGGTTTCTAAAGAGCAATGGCCTTTGCTTCCTTTTTGGGAGCTGAGAATTGCCTTCGAGAGCATACCTGGGGGGTCTTGGGACTTGGTATTTGTGCGCTATCGAGAAGGTAAGCAGTTACTTGATTTTTTGAGCGCGTTTTAGAGAGTTGGCATCCGATAAAACCGAAATTCCATCGATTATGGGGATCGGCAGTTGATGAAATTGATGGGCGCTTTATCGAAAATTTGAAATCCTATTGATCATCGAAGAAGTGTTGTATTTTTCTTCCATTTCTGTTTTGGGAAGCTCACTTTGAAATCCTTGCAATCGGGATGATTCATCCTCCAATATATCCGACGTGGTTTGAAGTAGCAATGTCGCTTACGTTGAGGGGATGGATCATTCCTGCCGAGGTATGAAGATATCTCGATCCCGTCGAGGTTTAGAGATAGCTTGGGCCCTCTGAGGTACTGAGATAGCTCAGTCCTGTTGAGATATGGGATAGCTCGGCTCTGTTGAGGTACGGAGATAACAGGTGACGTTGCTTGCCTTTTCTGCAAAGGAGAATGAACATATTGTAGCAATTAATGGATCAGAATTAGAGGTGGATCTTATCCCCTGCCATGTCTGCCAGTAGATGCGGTGACATTTTTATCCCGCATTAGGTCAAATTCATTTTTGCTACCTCTAATGTTAGTAGGGCGAACAAGGATAAAAAAAAGAAAAAGATGGTATGTATACTTAGGCTATCCTATTAGAGAAGTGGAGAATTTTATGATCAATAACTTGTTGAGTGATATGACCATGGATGATCTTTATTTGTGACCAATTCCTATTTTTGCAGTGTGTGGTTTTTATTACATAAATTATAGGATGTAACAGGTTGCTTTTGAAATTGTTTCCACATAAAACCTGAGCATTTCTTTTTTTACAGTGTAACATATATTCTGAAGGCATATGTGAAAATATTTATTACAATCAATCCATCTTAAGTATTGTTTGAGATTTTCTATTTTAAGTGAGAAGGGTGGTGAGCCCTGATAATTGAGTTGAGATTTAACCCAAATAATTCATGCTTATAGCCCAAATAACCCTAAAGTGTATAATCCTATTTGAGTCTAGCTTGGCCCAGTCCAAGGAACTAATATGCTCCTTTAACTTTTGGAAAAGACTTTGTACACCGTTTTTGGTGCAGCAAGTCCTACGTGGACTGCACTGTTCTTTTTTATTGGTCTACATACGTACGACACCCATTAAAAAATGTTAAGACATCCCAAAAGAAAAACTTACGATACCCTAGTTTTAAGCTTACGACACCGTAGTTAAAAAGTGAAGACACCCGTTCAGAAAGAAAGAAAAAAAATCATGACATCCTAGTTTTAAACCGACGACACCCTAATTTTAAGCTTAAGGCATCCGTTCAAAAAGGTGTCTGTACATATTCAAAAAAAAACTGAATGGGTATTAATGCACGTCACGTCAAAATTAAATAGCTATTAAGAAAGCAAAAAAAAAACCTTACGACATTTTAGTTTTAAACTTACGACACCGTAGTTATAAAACTAAAACACCAAAGTAAAAAATACTTACGACACCCTAGTTATAAAGCCACGACACCGTAGTTATAAAGCCACGACACCCACTCATCTGTACACAAATTCCAAAAAAAGCTGGTATTAATGCACGTCATGTCAAAATAAAGGCGCCTATTAAAAAAGTAAAAAAATACTTAGGACACCTTAGTTATAAAGCCATGATACCGTAGTTATAAAGCCACGATACCCACTCGTCTGTACACAAATTCCAAAAAAAGCTGGTATTAGTGCACGTCATATCAAAATAAAGACACCTATTAACCCTACTTTTAAGCTTACGACATCGTAATTATAAAGTCAAGACACCCGTTCAAAAAGCAAAAAAAAACTCACGACATCCTAGTTTTAAACTCACGACACCCTAGTTTTAAGTTTAAGACATCCGTTTAGAAAAAGTGTTATACACAGATTCCAAAAAAAGCTGAACGGGTATTAATGCACGTCAGATGACTTTTTTTTTTGGAAGTTGTGTACATATACCTTTTCTAAATGGGTGTCTTAAGCTTAAAACTAGGGTGTCGTGAGTTTAAAACTAGGATGTCGTGAGTTTTTTTTTCTTTCTTTCTAAACGGGTGTCTTGACTTTATAACTACGGTATCGTAAGCTTAAAACTAGGATGTCGTATGTTTTTCTTTTATGATGTCTTAATATTTTTAAATATGTGTCGTGCGTATGTGAACTAATAAAAAGAAATGGTGCAGCCTACGTACTTACTGCACCAAAGATAATGTATAAAATTTTTTTAGCTTTAAAAAAAATCTTTATACATTGCATGCGATGTCAATCATGCGCGCATATGGCTGCGCATGTGTCAAAGATATTGTTATTCTTTTTGTACTGCATGCAGTCACATATATGCATGGTTAATTATGATGTATGATGCACGTATTTCTACATCGTTGCCAGAGGAGTTTTTCTAACTTTTGATCCCACTGTCAGCTTCAGGCCGGACTTCAGGGCAAAAAAAAAAAAAAAAAAAAAAAAAAAGGAGAACAAGAGAACGGTATCATATTAGAAGTATCTCAAGTTGGGTCATCACAGCTCTACTTTTCAATTAAAAAAAGCTTCCGCTTGGGCAAGCTTCAATGCATGACAAGTCTATTAGATTTATGTCAAGCTAACAATACAGCTTAATTTGTCAGTGGGTCCTTATTACCAAACTAAACTGGCCCCAGTTTAAGTGATCATTAATTTATGCCAAACCAAACGGCATCCCATTTAATTTATAGTGATTAACATGATGCTTATTATATATTAAAATATAATTTTGATTCTTAAATTTTTATTCAAAAATTATATTAGTTCTTATATTTTAAAAATATTATATTTTTAATATTTTATTCTATAAAATTAATTAAAATTAATGAAATAATTGAATTATTAAGCTTTTATTTTGACGTAAATATATAGATTAATTGTTGAATTAGTATATAAACTATTTAATTAATTTTAATTGGCACATATAATAGAATATAAGAAAAAAAATTATAAATTTAAAACTTAAAAAAAATTTGAGTGAAGATTTGATTATATATATATATAAGATGGTAGATCAGGACATAAGATGGCATGCTGGCCCAACGAGAGCCTCGACGCATCTGCTCCAACTCCAAAGCCTGAGCGTGTGCACTCTGGATGATCTCTAAGCCGTCGATCACAAATTCGGCATGGATGATATATACGTATCAAACGGCGCTGCGAGCTTTACGAAGAAGGCCGAGCCGCCCAAGAAGAGAGCCTCAGTTTTGATGGATTATTATGGTCCTATTGGAGCATATGCGGTGAAATGTACTTTTATTTTGTCCTTTTTCTTTTGTATTAAATGGTGTTTGAAATAAAGAATAAAAGAGAATATTTTTAAAATATTTTTTTATTTTTAAAATATTTTTTTATTTTTAAAAATTATAAGGTAGTGTTTGAAAGATATCCCCTCTTATTTCCAAAAGCCATAACTATAAAAGGATAGCTAGGAATAAAGTTAACTAAAGGATAATTTATGATTAACCATGGATTATCCCCTAAAAATACAGGAATAGCTGATTATCCTTCCAAATAAGAGTAAAAAAAAAGTTATCATGTGGATTTACCTTTTTACATTTGATATGATCAATAGGATAACCAAAAAATAATCCTAGAAATAATCAAAAAATAAACACTATTTCATACATTTATTCATAAATAATATTTTTTTTATCAAACACTACATTAGAGCACACATTCAAGCCCTTCCTCTCCTCTCCTTCGTCTCAACTCAACAGTCATCTCAACTAAAACCAACCCTTCTCTGGGCATCCCCTTCCTAGCGGCCTTAAAAATGGGGGAAGGGTAGCAAATTCGATTTACGTACTTAACAATATTGCTAAGCACTATAAGTTTTTTTTTTTTTTTTTGTAATTTCGTATACGTTTGTGGTGAGTTTGTGGTTGCGTACGAAGTCCAAATTTGTGCCTCGTCGAAAAAAAAAAGAGGGGATGCGTTGGATTGGACATTTCTTTATAAAGTTAAAATTTAATATTGAATCATGCCACATCTTCAAAAGTTAAACGTAACAAAATTTCCTACCATAAATAATTCGTAAAGATTTAGTGTTCAAGCACATCAACATCTTCAAAAGTTGTTCGTAACAAAATTTTCTACCATAAATAATATGTATATTAGAGACTAAGACTGTTAATTTGTAATGTTGACTAAATAAAATATAATAGTTATATTGACATTTTAACTTTCAATCTATCATGGATTATTATATTTGACTCTAATATTTTATCTTCCATGATGCCGTCTAAAAAGATAGATGTATTTCAATGATTATTTATTTTTTTAAAAAGCATTATGTTTCGAATCTTACCTAGCTTGCTTAAATCATGACCCCTTGTTAAAGCTCTCTTTAAGCCCTTGATGGATGAAAATTCCTTTCTATCTTTGGTGAAATCAACATCGCTCTTTGATAACTTTTCTCGTATCATTTTTTGATTAATTATGATGCCATGACTTGTTTATTTGTTGTGCATACCTTTTTAAATTTCTTGAAGAATCAAAAAGGTAATATAATATCAAAAAGTAATTACCAAATAACTTATCAAATTTCCTTTCCCAAGAATACAAATTTAATGCAGAGAGCTTGCACCCAAGCCCATGGTCCTGCATCTTAAATATGGATTAATGTGTTGGTATCATATCTAAATATCACATAGGATTTGTTTGAAATGATGATGATAACATTATTCCTTTTTAATTGTCAATTAAAAATATATGATTGTAAAGATGTTAATTGAATGGAAATGAAATATTATGTTGTATAATTCTTCTTAGCTTTGTCTGGTAACATATATCTAGTAAAAATAATCATAATGCAAACATTGAATTACTTTTTAACAAGATTGTAATGTATGTAGTATGATAAACTCTAAAGTTAACCAAACCAATTTGCCATTAAGTTGAGCCATCACTATCTTGTTTTAATGAGAGACTATGATATATATTTTTAATGAGAGGCCATGTGAAATGATATCATGATGGCTTTATATCAAAATCCCTATAATGTTTCAAACTTCACCTACTGGCCCAATTAACATATTAGCAGACTGGGTTCATATAATTCTGAAAACTCGAATCCAAGTTAATTGATAATAAGCGAACTTGAATTATAAGCTCTTTGAATTATTATTATTATTTATCTATTCGATGAGAACTCAATTTTAAGTAAACTTGAGTTATAAACTTTTTAAACTATCTTCTCCTATATGATGAAACATTGTTCGTCGCATGTTATAATAGGCTAGTTAGGAATATCCTTAATTTTACGAAAGAATGTATCGTTGCATGCTACAGCTAGTTAGGATTAATTGGTGTTATAGGGATAGCTTCACATCATGATTATAGTAAAATTCTTTTTACTACTATACCTTTTTTTTTCTTTGCAAAGAGTGATCCTAATTTGGGTTCACCAACCTTTATACACCGATTTAGTTCAGATTTATCTATTAATGCTTCAATCATACTTACTGATATAATTAATATGTTAATGAATTGAATCTACATAATCTTAAAAACTCAACTGTATCATTGTATGTGGCACTATTTTCATGGGTATTACAGCCCCGCGGCCATAACCTAATTCTTAGGATCTAAAAATTTAGGTTGCAAGCAACATCCAAGTGAAAATCACAAATTCTACAGGTTTTTCACAAATAGTCAACATATGCTGCGATCTTTGTCCCACTGAGCAAACGCCAGTTTTTACCGCGCTCGTCAGGGCGACCTCCAAGCATCGCGTACCACGTAGGGTGCCCTAATTTTCAAATGGGGGTTTGAACTTCGAACAAGTTGACGAACCGCATACAAGCGAGCCACAAAGCTCTCATAAAAAGTACATGCAAAATTCACGCAGTATGACGTAAGGGGTCGCTGTCTAAAATTATTGGTTGCGTGGTTCGCTCTCTCTTGCACGCCAAAAACTCTTCGTAGTTTGACAACAGCGCTCCCTCCAAGGATGGACGCGAGCCCGATGAAAGCCCTTCGTCGGCGCTTTCAACGCACTTTGCTCATCATTCGGTAATATAAAGCAATGACCGCGAGAAAAAGCAACTGGGTGCGAAAAACCCCAAAAAAACCGACATCCCTCCGCCTCTCCAAGCTCATATTAGATTCCACTCTGTTCCCTTTCAACGGCTCAAGAAGGCGAAAAGAGAGATCGAGAGATTTAAAAAAAAAAAAAAAGCAAGGGATCGAGCTCAAACTGGAGATGGGCGAGGAGAAGGTTCTCGAGGGGAAATCGGAAGAGGAAGAGAAGGTGGGGAAGAAGAAGGCGAAGCCTTGTCGTCATTCATTGATCTCTCAAGAAGTCTGGGGCCGGACGGCAGCCTTGGCGGCGGCGGCAAGAGAAGGCAGCGACGAGCCCCTCGTCCCGCCGCTGAATTTCGCCATGGTGGACGACGGCGTCTTCCGCTCGGGCTTCCCGGGGGCTTCCAATTTCAGCTTCTTGAAGACCCTCAAACTCCGCTCCATCATGTGAGTGAATTCCCCTTTCTTTTGCCCGCGCCGGCATTGCCTTTGCTCTTGTTTTCTTCGTCTGTGTTTGATGAAATGTTAGGGTGCTCTGGAATCTTGTTTGGTTTTTTTTTTTTTTTGTTTCGGGTTTTGGATTCAGATATCTTTGTCCGGAGCCGTATCCTGAGGCGAACAAGGAGTTTCTTGAGTCGAATGGATCAGGCTTTTCCAGTTTGGGATCGACGGTTCTAAGGTACTTGTTCCTTTTCCTCCTTCGCTGACAAATTTTGGCTCTTGATGCTGGGTATTATGGCATTGGATTTAGAGCAAGTTGTTTCCGCGGCACTCACATAGTATTTGAATGATCTGGAGGTCAATGGATGGCGCTGAAATTTCTTTGTTCAATGTTTTAAGCTCTTTTGTCGATTTGCCATTCATCACACGTAAATGCTTGCCGCATGCGTGTGATGAACCGCAACCATAGAGTATAAGCCTAAATCATTCTTCCAAAAGTTCTCGATGGTGAGGGACGATTTCATATATATTACTCTAGAATTTCTTCACCATTGGATCTGTGTTTTGCGTGTGCTTCTTAGTTTGGGTTACTTTGAGTTTGGACATTCACTCTTATTCAAGCCAGTCGGTTGACATTGCGTAACGGGGCGGACTTAGCTTTCTCAAAAAAAACATGTGCTTGACACATCACCAACAGATAAAATAATGAAGTAAAGCATCAAAACTTGACTCTTTTCCTATCCATGATAACACTTTATAAGTCTTTGGTCAAGATTTAAATCTCACGAGAGAAGTCATCCCAATCTTTCTACGGCGTCGTCTTTTCTAGTACGGTCCTAACATTTAAGCTGAGGGATGTTGGAAGATGGGATGTGTAAGATAATGCTAATATGCTTTCATCTTGACAATGGTATTCTGCCATGTTATCCCAGAAGATATGTTGTTGGTAAAGGTTTTATATATGTCCGAATAAACATTCATCAGTTTAAGCACACGTATTTATAAGTAAGGTTTTATGTCCGAATAAACAGGAAGAAGAGAAGACACAACAAGAAAAGAAAGATAAAAATAAAGGAAAGAAAGTTAAGAAAGGAAAGAGAGAAGTTAAAAAAAAAAAGGGAAAGCAAGAAAATGTTATAACGGGCATCCACAATGGTATTGATGTTTATTCATGTGGAATTATAATGAAGCTATAAGCGTTTCTATTTAATAATTATGAAGAGAGAATTATGAAAGTGGTCAGAAATCTAGTTTGGTTGGAATAGGACTTTTATATAACAATCCTTTTAATAAAAAATGAAACCGACTACTTCTATTCATTGGAAAAAAATATGTTTGCTCTCTCCATAACAAAATAATAGATATCTCTCCTTCAGATTTTCTAGAATATCAGTTTTGGCCTATGATTTGGAGTGTAGAAAGTTTATGGATGACTTTGACAGCATAACATAAAGCGAGAAAGACATAACGAAACTTATAATATACAAGCTAAGGATCTATATTTAGCTTTATTAAGACTTATTAGTCGATCCATGAATTTTAATTTTTTGCTAAAGAAAAGTAGAAGAAAAGAAAAAGAAAAGAAGAAAAGATGGAAGAAGGAAATAAAAAAAAAGAAAGAAATGAAAGAAAAAAAGAAATAAGCATAAAAAAATAAGAAAAGAAGAAAGGAAGGTAGATGGGATACATACTTGGATGCTCTATTGGATTAGAATAGGATAACATGAGATCCTATTTCGCGTAAAAATCTGAACATTCCCATCATATATGATTTAAAACTGTACCATAATCGAGCATTCCTTCTTTAGGTAGATAAACCAATTCCCAACTCTATTCTTTGAAAAGATATTTTTTTTCTATGAAAGCGCATGCTGATTTGTATTGAGAAGATTTTGGATGGTTATACTGGATCAAGAGGCCAAATCATAATTGATTGACTAGGCCTTTTAGGTGAGATCCTAAATTATAATAGATGGTATTAAAGTGGATCCAACTCATAGTCCATGTGAGCCAAGTGACACTGCAGGTGAGCTTTATGGTTGAATTTGATTGAATTTGAATATGAATCTGGATATGGACTCTTGACTTAACGAGGTTGCTAAGGATTGAATGGGAGGAGTATGTGAGAGCCTATTCTAGTGAGTATTTAGTTTTATATCAATTATGTACTGAGAAAATCTTGGATTGCATAAAAACCAACAAGTATCTGGCCCTCCTTGAGCATATGATGCTCATGTTCTCAGCTACGCGGTTCTATTGAGCATTAGCCCTATGGTATGCTTAATTTAGATCCTCTTTATGTCAACTCTTGCAGCCTGATTTGACTTGCTTCTCAGGTAATGTTTTAAGTCTACATTTGATGCTTGAACTTAAATTTACTTCATCATGTGAGACCAAGAGATTTCTGAAAAAGTCATGTATTTTGCAATGCCACTTGCATTGCATCACCCTTTGAAACCACTGGAAATGTTTGAAAGTATGAGTTCAGACTATCTCCCTTTTGAGATCAGATTAACCAACTTCAAAGTGGTGCATTGGACCAAGAGCTATCAGAAAAAGTCATGTATTTGCAATGCCACTTGCATTGCATCACTCTTTGAAACCACTTCAGTTCAGACCATCTCCCTTTTGAGATCAGATCAACCAACCTCAAAGTCGTGCAATGTAGACACGCTCCCCATTCAAATGTTTATCCCGGTGACCCTGGAAACGAAAAGACTTGTCAAATTTTCTGTCAGCAAACAATAAGCTGCTATTTACCCCATATGAGGCAAAGCAGCATCCTGTCAAGAGGCTACCCAAAATATTGCAGCATCACATGATGTGCCCGTGCAAGTTAAAAGACTACCGTGGCATGCTTTTTCAAGTACTGTAGTAGAAACCGTAGTTTGGCTTTGTACCTGGCCCTCTGCGATCTTAGTTTTGCCCTTTCATATCCAAACTCAGTATGTCTAAATCTATTGATCTAACATTTACTTTTAATATGTCATGTAATTGATCAATAACTATAATTTTGAAAATTATAGCCATTATTGAATGAATTAGTATAAGCAGCCATAGGGAAATTGTCTCTGGATATTTAACCTCTTGAATTCAGTAGCTCATCTTCACAACTTGAGACTTCTGAATTCAAGGTAAACCTTTAAGTTGTTTGCTTATTCGATATTTTACCCTCGAGATGCCACCTCATGATACTTATAAAGCTATGAAATTTCCATCTCCATCAGACACCACCTATTAAATAGTTGAAAATGTTGCATCCTTCAACTGATACTAGGAGAAACTCCCATGTTGTTGTTAGATAGATCTATTGGGTAATGGGCCAAAATATGCCTAAATACCCTAATGGGCCTTGAAAGTCCATCATCGCCCTTTAGTGTGTGAATGAGAAATTGCGGGTACATTTAGTCCCATATCGGAAAGAACAAGAAAGGAAGGTTTACTTATATGAAAACCACTTCTTTGAAGCTTAAGTTCCTTAGGCTCACCATAAGTGGAGAGCTTGAGGGTGATGCTACCGCGCACGCACGTGTGCGAAGGGCGCAATAGACGCTTTGTAGCACGTGCGCATCATCGCGAGGAGGTTGAGGGGCTTTAAATTTTTTCTAGATCATGATGATCCGACGGTGGAGACTGATCGGATCAAGATAAGGGGCTGAGATCAATTGATCGTTGATCAATCGGATGAAGGGTCAAGATGTGGTGATCAAATCATGATCGCGATCGCGATCCAACGGCTGACACCTGTCAGTTGACCAATCAAAAGGACTGTTGGTTGACCAGTCAATAGGATGGTTGGTGATAAGGCATCCGTCCGATCGTCGATTGGTGATAAGGCACCCGTTCGATCATGAAAAGGCATATCAAAGACATGCAACCGCCTATCTGATAACATGATCATCAGATCGCGATGATGAAAAGGCTTATCAGGATATGATAGGTTATCTGATCGGCTGATCTTCAGATCACAGCCATGAAAAGGCTTATCCGATCGCCTGATCTAAAGATCATGATGTCTAAAGGGTATATCAAGGTGATAAGCCCTTAACCCTCACATCCTTTGATTTTAGAATTTAAATTAAATTAAATTCGTAGGGTTGCTTCCAAAGGGTACCTAAAAACCTATAAATAGGACCCTAGACCTAAGCATTTCATTCATCCCAAGCCATTCCGAATTGAGTTCAATTTGAATCAATTCTAGTCTTCTTCTCTCTTAGGCATTTGCATACTTTCCTAAGGATAGTATAGCAATAGTGCATTGAAAAGAGAGTAGCATTCTTGGTTCGAAAGTTTTGGTGAATTGTAGTGCTGCTTTCATCAAAAGGAGATGGTTGTATCCTGGGAGACAATCGTCATACTGACCGTAAGCACCATTGCGGGACGAAATTGTCTTAAGGACATAGAGTGAAACTCTAGCCTCAGTCTGATTCATTAGGTAGCCACCATCTGCCAAACACCCACCAACAATCTTAAGACAATTCCTTGCTACCACGGAAGTGCTGCTGCAGATGGCTACTATGACAACATCCATTCAAGCTGAGAGACCGAAGAAATTCTCTGGCACGGACTTCAAGAGGTGGCAACAGAAGATGCTGTTCTACCTCACAATTCTGAACCTGGTCAGAGTGCTGAATGAAGATCTGTCTATCCTGAAGGAAGGGGAGACCGACAAGCAAGTCATTGCTGCGGTGGAAGCATGGAAGCACTCAGACTTCCTTTGCAAGAACTACAGCCTGAATGGTCTGACAATACCCTGTACAATGTGTACAGTAGTATTGCTACTGCCAAGGAGTTATGGGCATCCCTGGACAAAAAGTATAAGACAGAGGATGCTGGACATAAGAAGTTTGTGGTTGGAAGGTTCTTAGACTACAAGATGGTCGACCACAAAACAGTTATGGAGCAAGTCCAAGAGCTCCAGATCATCCTGCATGAGATACATGCAGAGAGAATGTCTCTCAACGAGTCATTCCAGGTAGCTGCCATCATAGAGAAGCTACCACCACTATGGAAGGACTTCAAGAACTACCTGAAGCATAAACGGAAGGAGATGGGACTTGAAGACCTAATTGTCCGCCTGAGGATCGAGGAGGACAATAAGAGCCAAGACAAGAAGACAGAGGACAACCTGCTGAGCCAAAGGCCAACCTCATAGAAGGGAAGAAGAAACGCAAGTTTCCAGGCGAAGGCTTTAAACAGAAGAAGGGCAATCCTAAGAAATATAAATTCAAGGGAAAGTGCTTTGTTTGTGGAAAGCAAGACACAAATCCAAGGACTGTCGTTTCAAGGATAAAGAAAAGAAAGAAGTCAATGTTACTGAAACCCTGTCCAAAGAGGTATCCGAGATGATGCTGTCAGCTGTTGTATTTGAAGCAAACATGGTTGACAAAGCAAATGAGTGGTATATCGACACTGGAGCTACCAGACATGTCTGCTCTGATAAGAGTATGTTCTCATCATATACTCCTATCAATGGTAGAAATTTGGTCATGGGTAACTCCGCTACATCCAAGACAGAAGGACTTGGCCGCATCGTTATGAAGATGACATCTGGCAAGGAGCTTCTACTGAATGATGTGCTACATGTCCCAGACATCCGAAAGAATCTTATATCAGGCTCCCTCCTAAGAAAATGGCTTTAGGATGGTCTTTGAGTCTGATAAATTTGTACTCACTAAGGGGGGATATTTATTGGAAGGGGTTACTTGAATAATGGATTATTCAAGGTGAATGTAATGACTGTACACAGAAACCTTGAAATAAATAAAGCTTCTTCTTCTGCTTATATGGTTGACTCCTCTTGTCTATGGCATGATAGATTAGGACATGTAATTTTAATTCATTACGAAAATTAATGAAATTAGAATTATTACCTAATCATGAAATCGATCCACATTACAAGTGTGAAGTGTGTGTTGAAGCTAAATTAGCAAAAACACCATTTCCATCAGTTGAAAGAAATACTGAACCTCTTGACTTAATTCACAGTGATCTATGTGACTTAAAGTCAATTCAAACTAGAGGAGGTAAAAAGTATTTTATAACATTTATTGATGATTCAACAAGATACTGCTATGTGTATCTACTAAAGTCTAAAGATGAGGCTTTAGAAATGTTTAAATGTTATAAGAATGAAGTTGAAAATCAACTTGGCAAAAAGATTAAGGCCATAAGGAGTGATAGAGGTGGTGAATATGATGCACCTTTTGACGAATTCTGTCAAGAGCATGGCATTATTCATCAAACTACTGCTCCTTATTCTCCAATCTAATGGAATTGCGGAACGTAAAAATCGCACATTAAAAGAAATGATGAATGCTATGTTAATAAATTCTGGTACACCACAGAATTTATGGGGAGAAGCAATTCTCTCAGCAAATCATATTCTTAATAAAATACCTCTTAAGAAGAAGGATGTTACTCCATATGAGTTATGGAAAGGAAAGAAGCCTTCTTACAATTACTTAAGAGTGTGGGGGTGTCTAGCTAAAGTAGCTATTCCGGACCCCAAAAAGGTCAAAATAGGACCTAAAACTGTTGATTGTATATTTATCGGTTATGCACATAATAGTAGTGCATATCGCTTTCTTGTGTATAAATCAGATATATCTGATATACAGATAAATACAATCATGGAATCAAGGAATGCAACATTCTTTGAAGATATATTTCCAAGTAAAAGAAAATTAGAAATAAGTTCAAATAAAAGAACTTATGATGATAATACTGCTAGTAGTAGTCATCAGGAAGAATATCCTGAAGATGAACCCAGACGCAGTAAGAGACCAAGAGTTGCAAAGTCTTTTGGTCCTGATTATGTAACTTATATGTTACAAGATGAACCTCAGACATTCAAGGAGGCAATGTCTAATCCAGAAGCACCCTTTTGGAAAGAAGCTGTCAATAATGAAATTGAGTCCATCATGCATAATCATACCTGGGAGTTGGTAGACTTACCATCTGGTATGAAACCTTTAGGGTGCAAGTGGATCTTTAAGAAAAAGCTAAAGGCTGATGGATCAATTGACAAGTATAAAGCCAGATTAGTGGCTAAGGGCTTCAAACAAAAAGAAGGTATAGACTTCTTTGATACCTATTCACCAGTAAGTAGAATAACATCTATAAGAATGTTAATCGCTTTTGCAGCCATTAACAATCTTGAAATTCATCAAATGGATGTTAAAACTACTTTTCTGAATGGTGAATTAGATGAAGAAATATACATGGAACAACCTGAGGGATTTATTGTTCCAGGACAAGAAAAAAAGGTGTGTAGACTTGTTAAATCCTTATATGGATTAAAGCAAGCACCTAAGCAATGGCATATAAAATTTGATAATGTCATGTTATCAAATGGATTCAAAATAAATGAATGTGACAAATGCATATATGCCCAAACCCTACCTGAAGGGTATGTGATTATTTGCTTATATGTAGATGACCTGTTAATCATTGGTAGTAATACTGAAATGATTAAACAGACAAAGAAAATGTTGATCAAACATTTTGATATAAAAAATATGGGTATTGCAGATGTTATACTAGGGATTCGAATCACTAGAACATCTGAAGAAATAATATTATCTCAATCTCATTATATTGAGAAAATATTAAATAAGTATAAAAAGTACGATACTAGCCCGGTGAAAACAACAGTAGATGTTAATCTACATTTGGCTAAGTATACTGGAGAACCCATATCTCAATTGAAATACTCACGTATAATTGGCAGCTTAATGTATGTCATGAATTGCACTCGTCCTGACATAGCATATGCTGTCAATAAGTTGAGTAGATTTACAAGTAATCCAGGTCCAAATCATTGGACAGCTCTAATAAGGGTATTAAGATATCTACGATATACTCTAAGTTATGGATTACATTATTCAAGATATCCAGCTGTACTAGAAGGATACAGTGATGCAAATTGGATATCTAACACAGAAGATACAAAATCCACAAGTGGATATGTATTCACCTTAGGAGAGGTGCTGTGTCATGGAAATCTTCTAAGCAAACATGTATAGCTCGATCCACTATGGAATCTGAGTTTATTGCCTTAGAAAAGGCGGCTGAAGAAGCAGAATGGCTTCGAAACCTTTTAGAAGATATTCCATGTTGTCCAAAGCCTGTGTCTGCAATATGCATACATTGTGATAGTCAATCGGCAATATGCAGAGCCCAGAATAAGATGTATAATGGTAAGTCTAGACATATACGTCGCAGACATAATACCATTAAGCAGTTACTTGAAATTGGTGTAATTTCTATTGACTATGTTCAGTCAAAGAAAAACCTAGCGGATCCATTAACAAAGGGGTTACCAAGAGATCAAGTAAACTGTTTATCGAGGGGAATGGTTTAAAACCTATAACTGAAAAATCTTCATAGTGGATACCCAACCTAGCTGACTAGAGATCCCAAGATCTAGGTTCAAAAGGGACAACTAAATTATGAAGAGGCTTGATAGCACTAAGGATGTCCAATCCTACTCATTCCTATGATAATTGGTGCTACCTGCTAAAGGTATTAGGATAAGCATTGCTTTTAATGATTCTTATGACATGAATATCATGTGGGGTATAGCAGGATACTCTTAATAAGAATCACCTATGTGAGTGTGAACTGGGCCAATTCTATGAGAATTTTTAAAGGTTTAATTATCTGAAGCACTCATGAGACCAGGAGTTGTTCGGGGCCAAAATGAACACAACCATGAGAACCAAAAGAATGCTCGAAAGAAGTTGTGATTGTTATTGTCTTAGTTTACACAAAACGCTGAAAGGTTCAAGACTTCATGTTCACCTTTTAGCAAGTAAACTCGATAACAACTCACTAAGAAAGGTTCAAAGCCACAAGCTACCTATCCCGATACAACTTCATCCCATTATACTCTCTTTAGTGTGTCTGCATATTTATTTGCATTAAAATCCTTTTATGTGGGGGTTTGCCTTTGCTGATATTTGATGATCATTGATCTAAGTCCAATTTCCATTCATGGGGGATTATTGGGTAATGGGCCAAAATACGCCTAAATACCCTAATGGGCCTTGAAAGCCCATCACCGCCCTTTAGTGCGTGAATGAGAAATTGCGGGGACATTTAGTCCCATATCGGAAAGAATAAGAAAGGAAGGTTCACTTATATGGAAACCACTTCCTTGAAGCTTAAGTTCCTTAGGCTCACCATAAGTGGAGAGCTTGAGGATGTAGCATCACCCTCGCGCACGCGCACGCACGTATGCGAAGGGCGCAATGGGCGCTTTGTAGCATGTGCGCATCGTCGCGAGGAGCTTGAGGGGCTTTAAATTTTTTTTAGATCATGATAATCCGATGGTGGAGACTGACCGGATCAAGATAAGGGGCTGAGATCAATTGATCGTTGATCGATCGGATGAAGGGTCGAGATGTGGTGATCAAATCATGATCGCGATCGCGATCCAACGGCTGACACCTATCGGTTGACCAGTCAAAAGGACTATTGGTTGACCAGTCAATAAGATGTTGGTTGACAGTCAACAGGACAGTTGGTGATAAGGCATCCGTCTGATCGGTTGGTGATAAGGCACCCGTTCGATCATAAAAAGGCATATCAAAGACATGCAACCGCCTATCTGATAACATGATCATCAGATCACGATGATGAAAAGGCTTATCAAGATATGGATAGGCTTATCTGATCGGCTGATCTTCAGATCACAGCCATGAAAAGGCTTATCCAATCGCCTGATCTGAAGATCATGATGTTTAAAGGGCATATCAAGGTGATAAGCCCTTAACCCTCACATCCTTTGATTTTAGAATTTAAATTAAATTAAATTCGTAGGGTTGCTTCCAAAGGGTACCTAAAAACCTATAAATAGGACCTAGACCTAAGCATTTCATCATCCCAAGCCATTCCGAATTGAGTTCAATTTGAATCAATTCTAGTCTTCTTCTCTCTTAGGCATTTGCATACTTTCCTAGGGATAGTATAGCAATAGTGCATTGAAAAGATAGTAGCATTTTTGGTTCGAAAGTTTTGATGAATTGTAGTGCTGCTTTCGTCAAAAGGAGACTGTTGTATCCTGGGAGACAATTGTCATACTGACCGTAAGCACCATTGCGGGACGAAATTGTCTTAAGGACATAGAGTGAAACTCTAGCCTCAGTCTGATTTATTAGGTAACCACCATCTGCCAAACACCCACCAACAAGATCCACTTCATTGAAACATCCGTTAATTAACCAACACATCATTCTGCAAGATTAAAGGAAATCCTGCAGACTTTTTCTCTTCCCTATGTCTCCATGCAGATTTCTACATATCTAATTAAACCTTGCACTGAAATTGTGTAGTTCTACTAAACACCAATCATTCAACTTCATTCAGCTAATTTTAACACCTCACTTCCTCAGTCATCTTGAATTTCATGTTTGATATACTTTACAAGGCCTAGGGTGCAATTCTATAGCGTTCCATCATTCTTGTCCCACTTACATCTCCTATAATTAAAGCAAGAAGAAATCACTGTCCTCAAAATTCAATGAGAACTCATTATTAGTTTCCTAGAAAGGAAAATACACCAGCTAATTTCAGCTGCATCAATGACACTTTCAAATTTAATTTCTTGCTGCAGCCTTTAATCTTCCTTGCATGAAGAATTCTTCATGCGATGACATTTTTATGAGAAAGCAAGTCATCAACTTCTAAGCTCTCTCACTGCATGCCAAATGGGACATTCTTAGGAAGAAAATTTTCTGGGTCAGCCCGGTATTAGAATCCAACAATTTACGGCCTCCTTTTCGTTGTGAAATTATTGTTTATTATTAACCTTTTGGGATAAAACAAGGACGATTGTTAATCCTTGCTTCATTTAGTCTAGAAACGTTTTACCATTAGCGATCACCTTTTTGAATATCAGCCTTGAAGCTCCTTCTCTCATGGTTTATATGATGATCCAATTGAATATTGGTATTATTTTCTCTTTCATGAAGCATACTTATTCAGAAGATATATTTCCATTATTTGGCATGTTTCTGCCTCCTCCTGATGCTAAAAATAAGTGGTCATAATACCTTGTGCAATTTAAATTTAAAAATTTAATATACTGCCTGTACTGATGCTTATGCACAACTATTGCCTTTTGTACTTCCATCTCAAATGCTCAGAAGAACCGAAAGGGAAGAAGGAAAAAAAAAAAAAAAAAGAGAGAGAGAGAGAAGAAGTCTTGAATAGCCATTTCCAGTTTCCCCTTTCCTACCATCTTCAAATAAAAATGTGTTGCTTCTCCCTGTCAGTCTTTTCTAGCATTATCTCTTGGTCCTATTTACAAATGACAAATCAACTTGTAATCCCGAGTATGAATTTTGATTGACTATGATATCAACATCTTTTGATTGAATTTTGATTGTTATATAATATTATGATACCAACATCTTTTTTGATGTCTGTCTTGTTGTTTTCTCCTTATTTTGTTGAGAACAACAGTTGAATTAATCATTCTCCTCTTTCACGAGTGGTCCACTCAAAACATAATTCATACTGTGACATTACAGCTGTTGATCCCCATCCCTTGCACAGCTTCTCTCTCTCTTACCTGAATTTTGTAAGGATATGTCCGTCTGGTAGATCTACTGAAATTGTGTGATTTCCAGGTCTCACAAACATTAGGTAGTGTTTGAAATAGGGGATAAGAGGGGATATCCCCTCTTATTCCCAAAAGCCATAACTAAAGGGATAGCAGGGAATAAAGTTAACCAAAGGGTAATTCATGGTTAACCATGGGATATCTCCTCAATTATTCCCTAGAGAATGTAGGAATAGCTGGTTATCCCTTCAAATAAAAGTAAAAAAAAAAAGTTATCCCATGGATTTACCTTTTTGCATTTGATATGATCAATGGGATAGTCAAGGGATATCCCTAGGGATAACCAAGGGATAAACTCTATCCGGTACACTTATTCATGGATAATATTTTTCTATCAAACACTACCTTAATTTGTTCACGTGCTGTCTGTTAAATATGGGCACACTCGATGCACCCACCTGAACTGAACTTCTACCGCTGTTACTAACAGATGCTGCTATTCCCCATTCTTACTCTCTTCTCAAAGCCTTGTCAGCAAGGTCAGTGGATGGGTTCATTTAACTTACTCAACCGATGAAAATGATCAGAAATTCTGTTAGATGAACCACAACCATTAATCTAAAAGGTTACTTGGTCTAATGCACTGCAGAAATTGGCTATGTGTTTTATGATGGATATGATGAGATCTCAACGTACATCTTTATATGAGTTCATGTATTTTGAGTTGCACTTCCTCTCCCTGCCCTTATAACTTCACGTAATTCATGTTCCTAAGCTATTTTTGTAGATCCTCTCATTATTTAGCTGCATGTTGGTATATGATACACCATTTGGGCAGTTCACATGGAATAATTATACACTCAGAATATACTGTATTTTAATTATACATGGATACGTCTGCTTACAAATTGGCTGGCTAGCTTACAATTTGATGTTTTCCCAAATACCGATCATAGGCATGTCGTCCATACCCTAAAATAGGACTCACTAACTTTTGGAACTGAATTATGGAGATGAATCCTCTATTGCTCCCATTCTCTAAACTATGAACCTGAGAAAATTACTGGTATATATCATGCTCCCATCCAGGTTCCTGCCTTTGCAATGGAACTTATTCCTGGCCATAAAACCCAACAAAAGCTGCTTATCAAGAGCTATGTTACATGGACCTTTCGATTTAGCCTCAGGGTTGCACACCTCTCACTTAGACATGGGTGGGATGCCAACTCCTGTATGGGTATGTAAAAAAGGAAATGATGGAAGGATCCAACACTGGCATTTACCCATACCCAAGAGCTTAAACACTTACCTCTGTCCATTTAGGACGGTTCAGGAGAGATATCTGGATTTTCTAATCTCTTGACTGTATTGTTTTGTTAGTCAATTTGGTCACTCATTGATCATTGTTGCATAATGAAACAGAAAGAGTCAAAAAATGCCTTCAACTTTAGAGCCAATGAAAGAAGAATTGATGCTGAACTACTAAAATTATTAGTTCAGTCATCCTGATTGTCAAGTAGTAATGTTTCATGCTGGCTATACATGCATGCACCCTCAAACACCTAAAACCATGCAGCAGTTTGAATCTGCTAGATAGAGTATCTTGAAATAAAAAGCTATATGGTTATGGGGCATCCTTAAAATTTCTGCACCTAGGGATGTCAGGGATGGATAACCTTTTCAGTGCTACGATGTGTTTCTAAAGATGCAAAATGCTATTATCCTGGAATTCTTATTCTTATCTATCTAGGAATAGAAGTAAAGCATTTTGCCATTTTCTTGTAGTTCTTGAGATTCATCATGATATTCTTGTTTTGTTAAGTCCATTTCCTATAATATTAATCCCAAATGCAATATTAACAGCACTAGCTAACATTGTATAATATTGAATAAACATTGTTTTGTTATATTTTTCTGACAATTGGAATGGAAATAGTTTTTTTTTTTCAAATACTCGTATGCTCAAAATGCTTGACATCCCTGCAGGAACCTTATGTCGATGTTCGAGAAGACACAATTCAAGGAGCTCTCAAAGTTGTTCTAGGTATTAAAATGCATAATTTTTCTCTTATATGTTGCCGGACGGTTCAGTTCAAAATTGTCTTTATCAATTTTGAGTGTTTCTTATTCAGATGCTCAGAACCATCCACTGCTTATTCATTGTAAACGAGGAAAGGTTAGAAGCTAAATATCTTGCTATCACTTCCAATACTCCAAATCTTGCCCTAAAATGTCTCATTGTTCCATGTCTTTGTACAGCATCGAACTGGTTGTGTGATAGGATGTTTAAGGAAACTACAGAGGTGGTGCTTGACTTCAGTGTTTGATGAGTACCAGCGTTTTGCTGCTGCCAAAGCAAGGATTTCTGATCAGAGGTTCATGGAGTTATTTGACATTTCGAGCTTGAAACATTTGTCCACTTCGTACACACGTTTGAAGAAATCGTCAGTTGCTTGAGAAGGCCAGCAATTCCTTGTTTGTGAAGAAATTAATCTGGGTTCTCTCTTTCTGCTGATAGAGAATTATTGCAGCATCCAAATAAATTATTAGAATCCTTTTATTGAGAATTAGAGCATTGCGTATATTAAGCAATACTATCTGTGATACCCTAACCTAGTGCATTAGTTAAAAATGAAGCTAAATAAAAATTATTATAGTAAAAAGTCATGAGCAAATTCATATTTTTAACATCCAATATTGAGCTAACTTTGTAGCAAATCTTAAATCAGGTACCTAATACAAAGGCTGTATGAGAAAGTTATTGGAAGTTCAAATGAACATGTGTTAAAGTTGATGAATTTTTGAGAAATTATAGAATGCCATGTCATGGCCCATAACATAATTTTTAGATAATTTTCCTTGAATTGTTATTTAAGTACTTATATTTTCTCTTTTTTAGGAGCTAGAAGAAGTATAAATCTAATAATAAGAGTTAAGAATATATTTTTAAATATTTATTTGATATTTATATCTTTAATTCTATTTAAGAAATAGAAATCCTACTAGAAAAAATTATTAGTTTTAGAAATTAGTATCTTAGGAAAAGTAGAAAATGTATAAGCTTTAATTTTTTTTTTCCCTATAAATAGGTCATAGTGGAAGACTTCTGATATAAAATATTGATCAATAAAGTTTACTTTCATCTTGGCCTAAAGAGATTTCTTGCTTATTAGAGTATGAGATTTTAATTCTGCAAGAATGATTGATGGAGGGTCAATAGTTATCTCTCATATAGATTTATGAATTATGGAATCTTATATGATTAATTATGAAGTTATAAACTTTGATATCTAATTATGATTCTTAATTATGACTTGATCATTATTGATATATTATCATTATTATTAGAGCTAATTTGATGTATTTGAACTATAAGCAATATATGGCATAAATTGATCCTAAGATAATAAAAATTCTAATGCCGACTATGTTGGATACTTGTGGCCAATGAGGATATGCATTGACCAAGATTCTATAAGTAAACGTTAGATGCTAGTTAATACTCATGATCAATGCGGGATGCTGTATTGGTTGAAATCATAGCAAAGAAGGTTAAACATTGGTTAATACTTAAGTCCTATAGTAGGCATGCATCGGCAAAGTTCTACTAATGAGAGATAAACATTAATTAATACTCATGATATATACGGAATATGTATTGATCGGGATCCTACAAGTAGGGGTTAAATATTGGCGGATGATAATGATTTCGAGTATAACCGGATTGGATGATATATATCATCATGATAAAGTTGTATGATGAAAACAATAAACTTGTAAATCCTGAATTTATTTTTGTTATTCCTTATTCTAAACCGACTAGCTGCTTATTGAATCAAGCTCGAACTCGAGCCACTTGAGTATATTATTGAGTCATGTTCGAGTATTAAAATACTCGGTTCGAAAAGCTCGCGAGCTTAATCGAGCTACTTAATTTTACTGTTTTATCTTTATAATTATATATATATATAATTATTCTAACTATATAAAACTTCTTTAAATTTTTAGTTAAAAAATTATTTTATTTTAATTTAAAAATTATTTTTAATTTTTTATATAAATTTTTATCAAAATTAAATATATTAAATATTTTATCGAGCTTGAGTTCAAGTTCGAGTTCAAGCTCTAAATAAGAAACTCGATTGAGCTCGAGTCTAAGTTTTAAACTTCAAATTTTAAAGTCAACTCGAGTTTAAGCTAGATACTGTGCTGACTTGATTCGGCTGGATAAGGTAACCCCAGAAGGTTTCCTAGCGCTGATTGATGAGGAAGGGAGCAACAGGATTACCGGGTGCCTCGTTAAGATTGTTATATTTAAAGTGCTACCCATCGCGAGTCATGGTTCAATTACGTCAGCGGCTTTCCAGCCGCGTTACGCTCTTGCCGGTGCTAACCACGACTAGCTCCGCCTCTGCCGTGATGCCATCTCGCAGCACCACACCACATTATTCTTTTTCCCTTTCTCTCGTCTAGGGGGACATAAATATTCTTTTTCACTGATGCCTTGTGATACTCTGAATGGTTCTGAGAGCTTTGGCTAACGGAGGAGTTCAAGTCCGTGAGGAATCTGACAAGGTAAGATGTAGAATACGTACTGGAGACAAAGTCCTCAATCATTTGCTCAATCTTAAAGAAAGAAACGCGTGGCGTAGCAAATCGGGTTGCTACCTACTCTCAGCAGTGGTGTGCAACAGGTGTCCGAGACCATGGTCCTCGCCTCGCCGAAAAAAGGGGAGAAAACTCGAAAAATTGAATGATAGCACATGGTTACAGGTAGATTTAGATGAAGTTTGAAAGAGAAAGCATCATGATGTCTATTTGTCTACCATGCTACATGATGAAGAAACTAATTTAAAATACGTTCAATTGGATATGAAACTCCTGACACGTTTGAAGAGACAAAATAATTTCAAGGGGTCTTCGATGGAAATTAATTCTGATTTGGGATTTAGCTTAATCCACCGCAACAGGCTCCTTTTCATCCAGCATACATATTTAATCTACCAGAAGCTTTCAGTGGGCGTATCATACATATATCGGATCAGAAAGAGGACAAAATTTTTTACTTTTAACTTTTTTTTTTTTCCTTTATTGTTCGTAATTAAGGATGGGACAAAATCCAATGGATTGTTAATTGGAAGACAATTTATCCCAATAAAATATTTGTTTTTATTTATTTAAATCCTATCCTGCTAACCCAACAAATATATCATTAATGTAGGACTTGGATTAATCATTAGCTAAAATTTGAACATTAAGCACTGCAGGCAAATAAATATTGCATGTTCCCCACTCATAGAGGGAGAAGTCATCCTCTTCAATAATCTCTCCATCCTTGCCATCCCATGGTTTGTTCCTAGCTAGAACTCTCTCTAGGGGCAGGCTCTCCTTACCGGCCACCACGCCCACCATTAGTTCTCTTTTGTAGAAGCAAACTGATAAAGTAATCAAACAAAAACATAAACAGCAGTCCCAAATAATTAACTAATTTGCCTGATCTGGTCATGCTTAAAGGACACTCGATCCGGAGCAGAGTTTATATGCCATAATGCTCCGCATTCAGAGCTTTCAAAGTTTGGTAACCATGACCACCAACACCAACATGCTTCTCAAGGTCACTGCAATTGCCTGCTGCTGCCTACAACGTAGCCGTAAGGCAAATTATTAACTTAATTAGTTCATGTATCATTGACTAAAGTAAGCATTTGCAAATGAAACCAGGAGCATATCTCATCAAATATTCGTAGGAGCATTGAATTTCACCTGATTTTGCCCTACACCTTGACCAACTGAAAGATTCCAACAGATCATAATATCGATCATTAAACACTTCCCAATCTCAAAAAATCAATCAACTCGGTAAATAAAAAGTCACACTAAATCGGTCAGCATTAATAAACGCCAAGAAACTCCGCTCGGATGACCCATTCGCTTTCATTTATGTAGCCGCCAGTGTTGACCCAATTATTGATTTTGATGATTAATAAAGGAATTGAGTATTTATTTGATTAGTAATAGATTTGATAAGCGTTTCAGGGCTTAAAAATATTTGATTGATTTAAAGGCATTAAGAAACGTGTTTTGAATCAATTGCAAAATAAAAGTTTCAAAGTTTCAGAGCCTGAAGTCGATACCTAGGAATGCTGGAGCCGACCCCATGGCCAGTCAAATATTCTTCTGATTTTTGATACGGTCTAGAGCCGATACCTAGAGTTTTGGAGCCGACACCCAGAGTTTCGGAATCGACACTTACAGTGTCTGGAGCCGACTTCGATGCGGGGACAGAACGTTTGATTTTTGACTACCTCAGAGCCGACACTTACAGTCTTTTGGAGCCGACACATGAGTATGGCGAGCCGACACCTAACTTTTTCAAGCCGACTCCTCGATGAACTCAGAACTTTCTATTTTTTGATAAACGACTTGGAGCCGACACCTGAAAAGTTGAAGCCGACTCCAACCTATCTGGAACGAAATTTTAAAATGCCAGATCAGCTCTAACGGTAATATTTTCTTTTTACCTAACTTCTAACGGATATATTTTGTTTGGAAAAACTTTCCAGGTACATTCCAACGGCTAGTTTTCTCACCAAAAATGGATTAAAGGAAATCTATAAAAAGGGGAAGAAAGCTCGTTTGAAAAAAAAATGAAAAAATCGGAGTGAATACAAATCAAATCCGAGAAGTCTTGAGCCTGAAATCAAAGAGAAAAGTATCCAAACTCAAATCCTTCCACTCCAAAAAGCTCAAAGAAGAATCCAAGGCGCTCATATTGAAAAAATCAGAGGATTCCCAAAATAGAAGAAAAAGCTCTGTTTTCTCAACTTTTCATCTGCAACATTTGCAACGAATCAAAGCTGAGGCCTGATTCAACATCTCCAGAGAGAAGAGGAAAAGAAGAAAAGAAGAAAAGCTCAAATCCAACAATCTTCAAATAGGCTTTTCTAACCTTGCTTATTTTTTGAATATTCGCTCATTTGAGGAGCTTTGTATTATTGAAAAACATTATTCTTTCTTGTTTGTGCTAGTTCTATCAAGGGGATTGAACTAGTGGAGGTAGTATACCTCGGGTCAAGCTAGATTAGCTTGAGTTTAGGGTTTTGTGCTGGTGAGCCCGGAAAACCGCTGGGTTCGTTGTGATCCCGGGAAAACAACAAGTTTGAGTTGTGATCTTGTAAAACAACTCGGCTGTAATCAAGAGGATTATAGTGTGGACCCAAGTGATCTTGGGAGTGGACGTAGGTGTTGGATACACCGAACCACTATAAAACTTTGTGTTTGCCGTGCTTCATTATCTCTATCTCTATCTCCTTGTTGTACTTTTGCATTGCATTTCATTATCTCCAAGCAATAGTTTAAAAGGTCTTAAATTTTTAAAGAACCCAATTCACCCCCCCCCTCTTGGGTTGCCATCTGGGCCAACAATTGGTATCAGAGCATGTGCTCATTTTTTTTGATCACACGATCAAGAGCTAAAGATCCAAATGGCAGCTCAAGTTGGATCTTCATTTGCTGAAGGTCATTCTACGAATAGACCTCCCTTTTTAATGGTTCCAACTATTCATATTGGAAAGCTAGAATGAGGATATTCATTCAAGCTTCTGATTATGAATTGTGGGTGTTATAATTAATGGACCTAGTACACCCACACACTTAGTTGATGGCACTATTGTTCCTAAGCCCGAAAGGGATTGGAATGATAATGATAGGAAAATGGCTCAGCTTAATGCTAAAGCCATGAATGTCTTATATTGTTCCTTAGATGCAAATGAATTTAATCGCATCTCTACATGTAATTCCGCAAAAGAAATGGGATAGATTAGAGGTTACCCATGAGGGTACAAACCAAGTAAAAGAATCTAAGATAAATATTCTTGTTCATAAATATGAATTATTCAGCATGGAACAAACTGAAACTATATGCATGTATACTAGATTCACCGATATTGTAAATGGTTTGAAAAGTCTAGGAAGATTTATACTAATTCTGAACTTGTTCGCAAAATTCTCAGGTCACTTCCAAGACGTGGGAAGCAAAGGTGACAGCAATCCAAGAAGCCAAGGACCTCAACACTTTACCCTTAGAGGAGCTTCTAGGATCCTAATGACCCATGAATTAACCATGAAGCAGCACATAGAGGAAAAAAAAGAAGAAGACTATAGCTCTTAAGGCTGCAGAAAGTGAGGAGAGCTGCAGTGATAATGATGATGATGAGATGCTCTTCTAGCAGAAAATTCAAAAAATTCATGAGAAGAAAGAGACCCTTCCACAAGAAGAAATTGGAAAAGATGGAAGGAGAAAGAGAAAAGGACAAAGACAAGGACAAAGAAAAGACCCCTTAATTTGCTATGAGTGTAAGAAACCGGGCACTTTAGATATGATTGTCCTCACTAAAGAAGACTTACAAGAAGAAGAAGAAAGCCTATGTTGCAACTGGAGCGAATGAATCTCTTCAGAGGAAGATCAAAAAGAAGTTGCAAACATTTGCTTTATGGCAAACGACGACAACGAGGTAAGTTCTGAAAACCTTGTGATGATTTTGCTTTGATGAATTGTTTGAAGCTTTTAATGAACTAGTTGATGATTTTAAATTTTGAAAAAGAAATACAAATTTTGAAAAATGATAATTCAATTTCATTAAAGAAAAGAGAATCTTACTAATGAAGTTAAGAACTGAAATCTGAAAAAAAAATTTGACAAAAGAAAAAGAATCAATTTCTAATGAAAATGATAAATTAAAGAAGGAAGTTGATAAATATAAGAACATTGTTGATAAATTTACTTATAGTTCTGAAAAACTTAATTTGTTATTAGGTAATCAAAGAGCTATATTTGATAAAGCTGGATATAGACCTAACATTAAAACAAAAATTTGTCAAAAACTTTTTAGAAAAGAACAAAAAGATAATATTACATGTCATTATTGTAACAAGAAAGGTCATAAATCCTATGAATGTAATAGAAACAGTAACAAATTTAAATATAAAGGAAAGAAAATATGGGTTCCCAAAGGAACAATCTTTTATGCTACTAACCATGAAGGACCCAAGAAGGCTTGGGTACCTAAATATAAGACTTAATTATTTTTGCAGGAGTGTCTTGCGGCCAAAAGATCAAAGCGAAAGTGGTATCTCGATAGTGGCTGCTCAAGACACATGACGGGTGACAAGATCAATTCATCACCCTTGAAAGCAAAAGAGGAGGAGTTGTTACATTTGGTGACAATGGCAAAGGCCAAATCATGGGGTTTGGTAAATTCAAATAACTCCCTCCACATATATTGAAAATGTCTTATATGTTAATGGTTTAAAACATAATTAATTAGTATTAGCCAATTATGTGATAAAGGTTTTAAAGTATCATTTGAAGCTCTATCTGCACTGTTTCTAATCCCATTGATAATAGCATTATTTTTATTGGAAATAGAAATGGCAATGTATACTTGATTGATTTAGACAATTTGTCTACTAGTAATCATTGCTTAGTTGCTAATAATGCTAATATGAATGAGATTGGTTGGTTATGGCATCGTAGATTAGGTCATGCAAGCACACACCTTATTTCAAAATTAATTAAGAATGGATTTAGTAAAAGGACTTCACAACTAGATTTTGAAAATAACAAAATTTGTGATGCATGTCAATTTGGAAAACAAACTAGAAATTCTTTCAAAACTAAAAATATTGTTTCCACTTCTAGGCCACTTGAACTACTTCACATGGATCTTTTTGGACCTACTAGAACCACAAGTCTAGGAGGAAAGAAATATGGTCTTGTGATTGTAGATGATTACTCTAGATACACTTGGGTATTGTTTTTAGCTCATAAAGATGAGACCTTTCCATTTTTTGAAATTCTTCAAGAAGGTCACAAATGAGAAAAACAACACCATAGTGTCTCTAAGAAGTGATCATGGCACTGAATTTGAAAATCATTTATTTGAAAACTTTTGCATAGAAAATGGCATTCATCATAATTTTTCAGCACCTAGAACACCACAACAAAATGGAGTAGTTGAAAGAAAAATAGAACCTTAGAAGACATGGCCCGTACCATGCTATGTGAAAGCAACCTACCAAAATACTTTTGGGCGGAAGCTATAAACACGGCATGTTACATTCTTAATAGAGCTTTAATTAGGCCAATCATTAAGAAAACTCCTTATGAACTATGGAATAATAGAAAACCAAACATAAGTACTTTCATGCATTTGGTTGTAAATGTTTCATTCATAATAATGGTAAAGATAATCTAGGAAAATTTGATGCAAAATCTGATGAAGGCATTTTCTTAGGATATTCAACATCTAGTAAAGCCTATAGAGTGTTTAACAAGAGAAACTTAATTGTAGAAGAATCTATTCATGTAATTTTTGATGAATCTTTAGCATCTAGTTCTGAAAAGATTGATGATGAGGAAGATACAAACATTCTAGAAAGAGATATTGAAAAATTAAATATTGATGTATCTTCAGATCATGAACAAGAAGCTAAAGATAATGATTCTCCTAGTGTTGATGTTGTTGATGCAAATCATAATGATGATCTTCCTAGAGATTGGAGATATGCCTATGGTCATCCAAAGAATTAATTATAGGTGATCCATCTCAAGGAGTAAGAACTAGATCATCAATGAGAAACATCAATAATCATCTTGCATTTGTATCTCAAATTGAACCTAAAACTATTGAAGAAGCAGAAAAAGATAATAATTGGATGTTAGCTATGCAAGAAGAATTAAATCAATTTACTAGGAATAATGTTTGGACTCTTGTAGATAGACCTAAAGATCATTCTGTTATAGGATCAAAATGGGTATTTAGAAATAAATTAGATGAAAATGGCATAGTAATTAGAAACAAAGCTAGATTAGTTGCAAAAGGATATAATCAAGAAGAAGGAATTGATTTTGATGAAACTTTTGCACCTGTAGCTAGACTAGAAGCAATTAGATTATTACTTGCATTTGCATGTCATATGCATATCAATTTATTTCAAATGGATGTTAAAAGTGCATTTTTAAATGGATTTATAAATGAGGAAGTTTTGTTGAACAACCACCTGGTTTTGAAGATCATGAATTTCAAATCATGTTTTTAAATTGCACAAAGCACTATATGGTTTGAAACAAGCACCTAGAGCTTGGTATGAAAGATTAAGTAAATTTTTAATTGAAAATGATTTTATAAGAGGAAATGTTGATAAAACACTATTTTTGAAAAGAAAAGACAAGATTTATTAGTAGTACAAATATATGTTGATGATATTGTATTCGGTGCTACTAACAATCTGTTATGTCAAGAATTTGCTAAGTTGATGCAGGGTGAGTTTGAATGAGCATGATGGGAGAACTCAACTTCTTCCTAGGACTTCAAATCAAACAAAGCAAAGAGGGAATTTTCATCAATCAAGCCAAATACACAAAAGAACTTCAAGAAGTTTGGAATGGAGTCAATCAAACCACTTGGAACACCTATGAGTCCTTCATGCAAATTGGACAAAGATGAAGATGGTAAGAAAGTAGATCAAAAATATTATAGAGGTATGATCGGATCTCTTCTTTACTTAACAGCTAGTAGACCAGATATAATGTTTGCTATTTTTATGCGCTAGATTTCAATCTGAACCTAAAGAATCTCACTTAATTGCTGTAAAAAGAATCTTAAGATATTTAAGTGGAACTAAAAATGTAGGTTTATGGTATTCTAGAGACTCAACATTAAACTTGATTGCATATTCTGATTCTGACTATGCTGGATGTAAATTAGATAGAAAAAGCACAAGTGGTGCATGTCAATTCTTAGGAGTAACTTAATCTCTTGGTTTAGCAAAAAGCAAAATTCGGTTGCATTATCAACTGCTGAAGCAGAATATGTTGCAGCTGGAAGTTGCTGTGCTCAAATCCTTTGGATTAAGAGACAACTTGAAGATTATGGCATAACACTTGATAAAACTCCAATTAGATGTGATAACACAAGTGCAATAATTTAACTAAAAATCCAATTCAACATTCAAGAACAAAACACATTGAAATTAGATATCATTTATAAGAGAACATGTAGCTAATAATGAAATTTGTCTTGATTATGTTAATACTGAAGAACAATTAGCTGATATATTTACAAAACCTTTGAGTGAAGAGAGATTTTGTTATCTTAGAGGTGAATTAGGGATTTGTGACCCTTTGGAATGATTTTGAAACTCTAAGGAATGACTATCTAGATTTCTATTAATTTCTTGATATTCCTTTCATAATTTTAAGGACAAATTATCTAGTCATCTGAGCAATTTGATTCCTCATATTCCAAAGATTTTTTCAAAATTTTATTGAACCTATTTGACAAGTTTCAGTTGTTTGAATCTCAATTATTTTTCTCTGAAACTGTCAGTGGAGTCGACACCTCAGTTGAGGAGTCGACACCTTGTCTGTGTCGCTCTCGGTCCCTGACCTTGGAGCCGACACCCGTATAAGTGGAGCCGACTCCAGTTCGAGCGCTGACTGTGTTAGCGATTTGGAGTCGACACCCGACTTTGCGGGAGTCGACACCTGGGATCCCAAATCGATTTATTAGGGCAGAGTCGACACCTCGTCATTTCATTCTTTTCAAATCCCAAACTCTTCCAAACTCTCTCAAAGCCTCCCCATCTCTAATTCCACCCTATTCAAGCCTTCCTAAGGATCTAATGGCACCTAAGAGGAGAGGATCAGTGCTTGGAGCGCCCGTGAACCGGAAAACGTCGGCGAGGACCCGTGCCGAGCCGTCTCCGAGTGATTCCTCCAACTGCTTCAGACAATCCAACCCTTCATCCCTCAGGTAGATACCCTAGCAGGGAGAGTGATCACAATGGGTAGGAAAGTTGATTTCGAGTTCTTTCAATCCGAGGGTTCTCTATTGGTAATCAAATTAAGGAAATGGCTGGGATAAAGTGTTCTCTAGATGTTCCTACTTATCCAGCCTTAGTAAGGAATTTTATTTCAATTTGTCTAGAGGTGATGGTGGTTTAGTAGCTCAGTTAGAGGTAAAAGGATTCACATTACTTTCAAAATTAGGAAACCTCCTTAGCATCCCATTACTGGATTAGCTGCTGACATGCACAGTGAGAGGTCAGCCCTCTATCAAGGATGTTAGGAGAGAAGTTACAGAATTTGAGGAGATTAGGGCTAATCAACTGCCCTTGGAATTAAGATTACTTCACAATATTTGCAGTAGAATTTATTTCCAAAGACCGGTCGATTTGAGTATGTCTCCGAGCGAGACATTGTTGTGATGGATAGTGTTTGACCAGTCAACCCATAAATTTAGCTGCAATGATGATATTTTATATGGCTGAGGCTGGAGGGAAAAGAAGATCATCCTTACCCTACGGCATGGTGCTAACTATGGTTTTCAGGAGCCAAGGGTTGTGATTTAGACAATGAACCTTCTAAGACACACTGATTACTATAGTTTGGCCACTTGCATCGGATGGGATTTGTTAAGATCAATGGGCAATGGGAAAGGAAAGGCAACTTGGATGAGAGAGCCCCTGAACCTAGACCTTCTGCATCTTTTGAGGCTGGACCATCTGTGAGGGTTCCCTCTCCGCAGCCTAGCAGTCCTGTTCCTGCTCCTGCACCCGCTCATGTTCATGTTCAGTCATCCACTTCATCAGTGGATTTTCAGACCTTCAATTGGAGCAACTCAAAGGTTTCTTGCTGCTCAGAAGGATGAATTGAAGACTGAGTTTGATAATAAGTTTATGAATCTTAAAGAAACCCTTTATTCCCTGGATGATCGCATTGCAAAATTGAATCAACTCTTAGTTCATCTGCGGATTCTTAAGTAATGATTTGAAAAATATATTTGAAGAACTTAAAGATATTGTGGAGATTCTGAGACCTATTCAAGTGCAATGCCGAGCTTCAAGATAAAATTATGACTGCTTGCTCTTTTGTTGATGAAGGTTAAAGAATTTGTAGCTTCAAAGTGATGGAATGAAAGATTTTAGATCATTTAACAAGAATCATTAGAACAATTTGTAATTTTATGTAATGAAGTCAAGTTTTTTTTATGTTTGAATGAAAGTTTAGTTTTGATGTAATGAAAGTTTAGTTTCTTATTGTAATACTTGACCTTTGATGAAATGAAATTATTTTTCTATCAATTTATCTTTTGACTTAACTCTTCTATCTTTTTGTTGATTACAAAAAAGGGGGAGAAAGTTATGTCGTATATGCATTAATTAGTTATGCTTTGATTGGCATTTTATTTGATTGGTATCAAGTAATTTTGATATGCAAATTAAGTGAAATTGATATAATGAATTCTAAGTATCAAACTACAAAAGGAAAAACAATTAATTGAACTTCATAGGGGGAGCTACCTTATTCAGGGGGAGCTTACTTGTGAGGATCACTTCTTAAAATTTTTTTTAAGAATCCTATGCATATACTCAATGTTTTTATAATCATCAAAAAGGGGGAGATTGTTGACCCAATTATTGATTTTGATGATTAATAAAGGAATTGAGTATATTTATTTGATTACTAATGATTTGATAAGTGTTTCAGGGCTTAAAAATATTTGATCAATTTAAAGGATTAAGAAACGTGTTTTGAATCAATTGCAAAATCAAGTTTCAAAGTTTCAGAGCCTGGAGTCGACACCTAGAATCTGGAGCCGACCCCATGGCCAGTCAAATTTCTTCTGATTTTTGATACGGTCCGGAGCCGACACCTAGAGTTTCGGAGCCGACACCCAGAGTTTCGGAGTCGACACTTACAGTGTCTGGAGCCGACTCCGATGCGGGGACAGAACGTTGATTTTTTGAGCCGACACTTACAGTCTTTTGGAGCCGACACCTGAGATGGCGAGCCGACACCTAACTTTTTCGGAGCCGACTCCTCGACGAACTCAGAACTTTCTATTTTTGGATAAACGACTTGGAGCCGACACCTGAAAAGTTGGAGCCGACTCCAACCTATCTGGAACGAAATTTTAAAATGCCAGATCAGCTCTAACGGTAATATTTCTTTTTACCTAATTCTAACGGATATATTTTTTGTTTCCAGGTACATTCCAACGGCTAGTTTTCTCCCAAAAATGGATTAAAGAAATCTATAAAAAGGGGAGAAAGCCGTTTGAAAAAAAAAAAAAAGAAAAATAGAAATCAAATCAAAAATCCGAGAAGTCTTGAGCCTGAAATCAAAGAGAAAAGTATCCAAACTCAAATCCTTCCACTCCAAAAAGCTCAAAGAGAATCCAAGGCGCTCAAAAAAATCGAGGATTCCCAAAAAGAAGAAAAAGCTCTTTTTCCAACTTCTCATCTGCAACATTTGCAACGAATCAAAGCTGAGGCCTGATTCAACATCTCCAAAGAGAAGAGGAAAAGAAGAAAAGAAGAAAAGCTCAAATCCAATCAACTTCAAACAGGCTTTTCTAAACTTGTTATTTATTTTGAATATTTGCTCATTTGAGGAGCTTTGTATTATTGAAAAACATTATTCTTTCTTGTTTGTGCTAGTTCAATCAAGGGATTGAACTAGTGGAGGTAGTATACCTCGGGTCAAGCTAGATTAGCTTGAGTTTAGGGTTTTGTGCTGGTGAGCCCGAAAACCGGCTGGGTTCGTTGTGATCCCGGGAAAACAACAAGTTTGAGTTGTGATCTTGTAAAACAACTCGGCTGTAATCAAGAGGATTATAGTGTGGACCCAAGTGATCTTGGGAGTGGACGTAGGTGTTGGATACACCGAACCACTATAAAATCTTTGTGTTTGCCGTGCTTTGATTATCTCTATCTCTATCTCCTTGTTGTGCTTTATATTTGCATTGCATTTATTATCTTAAGCACATAGTTTTAAAAGGTTAAAATTTTTAAAGAACCCAATTCACCCCCCCCCCCCTCTTGGGTTGCCATCTGGGCCAACAGCCGGGATCTGTCCTTCGACTCAGGCGCGATCGGTCTTCTGATCTGGGCTTCCTCCTGGGCGGACCTGCACAGAAGTCCTTACGCGAGAGGCGTTGGGGGTGGCCCTCCGCAGAAGACCCTCCAATGCTCAAATCAGTGGGGATCGACGATCAACAGAAATGGGGAGAAGGATCTCTCTGGGGAGTCCCTCCAGGGGTGGCCGATCGGGAGCTCTAGGGAAGCACCGACGAGCAGTGAAGGTGGGCAGAGAGTGAGTGGGAGTGAGAGTGAGAGTGAGCTAGTAAGCCAGGGGCTGTCAGCGCCTACCTGAGAGAATATGGGAGTGTCATATTTATAAGCAATCACCTGGATCTTGAGCTCCTTCTAGAAGGTTTGAAGGTTGTTAGGATATGGGGATGATTCGAATCAAGCTGTTACAAGGCCGGTGGAATCTGTATCTTGTTCGCTGAAGGATCGACGGCTGGGAGGGCCCTCTGATGGCTTGAGATCTAATGAGTGCGTAGGTCCTAGGCCGTTACTGTAGATCCTAGGCCACTCCTCGATATGATCCTTTGTTTGGGATTCTGTTACGCTAGGCCTGGGCTCTCCCGCATCAGGTTCCATGGAGGCATGTGTCGAGCCATGGATTTCTCGGGGGTACTCAGAGAAATGGGCTATGGGTAGCTCGAAGAAGCCGAGCTATGGGAAGCTCATGGAAGCCGAGCTATAGGAAGCTCAGAGGAAGCTGAGCTATGTGAAGCTCGTGGAAGCCGAGCTACAGGTAGCTCGAGGGAGCCGAGCTATGGGAAGCTCGAGGGAGCTGAGCTACGGAAAGCTCATGGAAGCCAAGCTACGGGAAGCTCATGGGAAGCCGAGCTATGTGAATCTCGTGGAAGCCGGGCTACAGGTAGCTCGAGGGAGCCGAGCTATGGGAAGCTCGTGGAAGCCAAGCTATGGAAGCTCGGGGAAGCCGAGCTATGGGAAGCTCATGGAAGCCGAGTTATAGGTAGCTCGAGGGAGCCGATCTACGGGAAGCTCGGGGAAGCCGAGCTATGGGAAGCTCGGGGGAGCTGAACTATAGGTAGCTCGAGGGAGCCGAGCTACGGGAAGCTCGGGGAAGCCGAGCTATGAGAAGCTCGGGGGAGCCGAACTATAGGTAGCTCGGAGAAGCTGAGCTACGGGAAGCTCGGGGGAAGTCGAGCTATGGGAAGTTTGTGGAAGCCGAGCTATGGGAAGCTCAAGGGAAGCCGAGCTACGGGAAGCTCATGGAAGCCAAGCTACAGGTAGCTCGAGGGAGCCGAGCTATGAGAAACTCGTGGAAGCCGAGCTACGGGAAGCTCGGGGGAAGCCGAGCTACGGGAAGCTCGCAGAAGAGCCGAACTATCGGTTGCTCGACCCGTAGGATCATATTAGTTAGCCCATTCTTTATGGGCGCAATGGGGCTAGTCCTAGTCCCTTCGCACGGCTATCAACGCAATGACGATTTTACCCCTCAACACATGCCCCCCACTCCCTAGTTCGAAGCGTAGGTTCGGGCATAGAGAGTATAACTTAGGTGGCACGATCCGAACGGGGGGACGTGCGTTTGACAGCCCACGCAATGATGCCCTAATTAATGCGGTGGGGCTATTTTACTTTTTCGAGGTAGATCCGTCATTTCTTAGGGGCGAAGGCAACAGCTGGGAAGGCGCCACGTAGGAGATCTCGATTTTTACGGCGCCCGTAGTGGCGGTTTCGGATGTCTTGGTTGGGACGCCTCGTCTTCACCCTAAGGCGGTTTTCTTGGAAAAAATGGAGTCGAGGCGGCGCCCTCCCTATTTGTAGCGCTCTCTCGCTTTCCCTTAGAGAGCTTCGTCTTCCTATTTTCATAGCAATCTGTTGCTTAGCATCTCTTGCGATTGAAGACATGGTGAGTCTGAGTGATCAGGCTTCAGAGGTGACCTTGGCGGACCTAGAGCGGATACGCCGTATGTACAAGATCCCCCAGGATGTTACCTTGCTTCTCCCAACGGCTGAGGATAGGGTTACATCCGGATTGGGAGACGGAGCGTTCTGCTATGAGGAAAGTTTGAGAGCGGGCCTTAGGTTTCCTCTTCATCCACTGGTGCGAGAGGTGATGAAGTTCTACAATATATGCTTCACAATGGTGGCCCCCAACAGTTGGTGCAACCTCATCGGGTTCATCTCGTTGTGCAACCATGTTGGAGTGACTGCGACCCTTCCGATGTTCAGGGTATGCTTCAATCTAGTCTCGGAAAGGCCTCAGAGTGGCCCTACATTGGCCCCCGAAGGTCCTTCAAGATGATCTCCGATAATCCGTCGTCGATAAAGGAGTGGAAGTCGCAATTCTTCATCGTCGCAGGGAATATCGGCTCGGATTTTCCCCGGGTATGGGGGCAATACGTAAAGGATCCGGAAGTGCACCCGGAGCTAACGGAATCGGAGAAAAGGGATCTGATCGTGTTGCGTGGCGGTCAGGCGCTTCCGGCTAGTGTCCTTCTATCGAAGGATGCTCTCTTCACGGTCGGACTGAGTCCTGTCGATCCTCGTGGTGAGTTTCACTTCATAGCCAATAGCTTAATGTGACTTCATCTTCGATTTTTGTGCGAGCTAACGGGCGAATCACATTGCCCCTGTAGCTGAAAAATCGGCGCTCGCAGACCAGATAAGGGAGGAGCTGGGAAAGCGTTGCAGGAGATTCGGCTCCAGCAGCAAGCATCGGCCCGATAAGAGGCCCCGCCCCTCTGGTTCCCACCCTAGGGGGGTCAGGAGAGACGATGATGACCGGCGCTCCTCGTCGCCGCGGACCGGAGGCATCGAAGTTCCGGTGGCGCATGATCTTCGGCGGCGGAGGAGGGTCTGTCTGGAGGTGAAAGTCGGGATGTCGCGGGGATTTCAGAGGAGGCTGCTGGAATTTCCTCCCCACCCGTCGTCGTTCTGTTCGACGATGGCGAGGGAGAGACGCCGGTTGGTTTGGGGGCCCCCGCAAGTGGGGTGATTCGGTCTCCCTCATTGGAGGCCAGTGGTTCGGAGAGGTTACAGGCGGAGGTGGGAGCGACCTCCACTTCCATCGAGGCGGGGGAAGTGGTTACGACTGCTGAGGTTCGGCCTGGGCCGCTGGTAGGAGAGTCAGCAGGCGACGAGGGGATGGTCGAACCTGCCAAACCAACGATCAAAACTCGCGGGGGGCTTTCTGGCGAAGGGCCTTCCGCCGAGGCACAGGAGGCTCCAGGGGGATCCGAAGTTCCTGAAGAATCTGTTGTGGGTAGGGGGATTTCCGAGGAGGTAGAAGCAGAGGAAGAGGAAGAAGGAGAAGGAGAGAAGAAGGAGAAGGAGGGGAGCCATCGAGCGAAGGGGATATTCGGGCTGGGGCTCCCCTCGCCGGAGTCGAAGTGCCTGAGGCTTCTCAAACGAGGGCTCTAGTGGTGGAAGCCGGCCTACCGAGGAGCTCATGGGGTCGCAGGTGCCCAGGTTGGTTCCTTGAGCGCAGACTTTCACTCACGCGACCCGGAGGTGAGTGCCAAGTTCTTCGCTTTGATGCGGTCCGCATTCCAGGGGGGAGAGAGTTCCTCGACGGAAGGTAGTCATCCAAAGGACCTTGTTGAGATGGCCTTTAGGCTCACCGGGGCACCAGATGAGGCTTTTCTTCTCCCCGAGATTGATGATCTTGCTCTCACGAGGATCGCTACGGATTACGCATCTCGGGTAAGTAATCGCACTGATGTAGGGTCTTTAGTCAGCTAGTTCGACTGCATTCTTTATGTATGCAATCTTCTTTCTTTGCAGAACGCCCTGATCATGAGGGCGCTGAAATGGTGCTTGCATCTGTCCGTTGGGGCTTGGGCTCGGGCCCGCCAGGAGGTCGATCACCTCAAGGAGAGGGTGGATTCTTCAGATAAACTTTCCCGAGCCCTGGTGGTCTATCAGAGGGAGTTCGATGAGGCTCGCAGGATTCTGGCAGTTGAGAGGGAGAGAGCCTCTCAACTCGCTGCACAGGTCAATGAGCTCCAAGGCTTCCGCGAGCAGTTCGAGAAGGCTAGTCTGGAGCTTTCTTAGGCCAAGCGGAGCACGAGAGCAAGGTCAAATCCATACAATAGTTTTTTGATAAAAGGTGGGACCAGTTGAAAGCCAGCCATGCCGAGGATAAGGTCAACTGGAGCAAAAGGCTCAAGGAGGAAGAGCATAAGTGCCGGCGGCAGCAGGACCATCTCACACGCCTAAATAAAGAGCTCGCCGATACAAAGGATCGGCTGAAGTGGTCGGATGAACGAGCTGCCCGACTCTCTGACGAGCTCGACTACGCCCATCAAGAAATTGGAGATACCCAGTCCCGGGTGGATGAGCTAAAAGAGAGCCTTCGCCAAAACCAATCGGCTAAGTCTAGGGCTCTCAACAGGGTCCAAGTGCTGGAGGGTGAGCTAGCTCGGCGGGAGGAGCAGGTAGGGCGCTATTTGTTTTACCCACTTTGGTCTTTCAACTCTTGGTTTACTTGGCTTTTTGCCTGCAGTTGAACAGGGTGAGCTAGGAGTTTTAGGGGCGGTTGGCGGCATTCGGAGAGGAAGCGGCCTCGAGGCACCGAAGGATCTCTGAATTGGAGAAACAATTAGCCGAGTCAAACGCGCGGGTCTCTTCAGCGGTGGAGGAGTACAAGAACTCCACCGAGTTTGCCGATGAACGCAGGGCGGCCTGCCCAATGCATTCCAGCTTGGCGAAGAGGAGGCACAGGCTAAGATCGCCCAGATTTATCCTGACCTGGACCTATCCTGTTTGGAGGCTAAGTATTATGAGGCATGCACCCCGGGGGTTGAGGAAGATGAATATGGAGAAATTTCTGACATCGATCTCGAAGCTGTTCTGGGAGTTGACGTTGCCGCCGAGGTCCCCCGGCGAGACACCATCGAGAAGGGGGGTCCAAGCGATGCCCCCATTGGCGCTGCCGCAGGAGATGCTGGGCCTGATCACAAGTCTTGACCCTTTGGGGGGCTATGTGTATTTTTCTTTCTTTTGTTTTGTAGCTTGACTGGGAATCAATAAACGGATCAACCATTTTTCATTATGTTTGTCTTTCATGGATGTTTTCATGTCTCGAGTTTTGAAAGAGCATCCTAGTCGAGGCCAAGGCATAGGGATTTCCCCGATGAAAGAGTCAAGCGACAATATAGCCCGGTACAAAGGGAGGTTGAGGGACGATTCAATTCGGCTTGGGCCGAATGACACAGTGGTTCGACTAGGTCCAAAGAATGAAATAACTCGGCTAAGGCCGAGGGACGTTGTAGCTCGGCTAGGGCCGAGGGACAAAGTAGCTCGGCTAGGGCCGAGGGATGGTATAGCTCGGCTAGGGCCGAGAGGTAAAGTAGCTCGGCTAGGGCCGAGGGATGGTGTAGCTCGGCTAGGGCCGAGGGGCAAAGTAGCTCGGCTAGGGCCGAGGGATGGTGTAGCTCGGTTAGGGCCGAGGGACAAAGTAGCTCGGCTAGGGCCAAGGGATGGTGTAGCTCAGCTAGGGCCGAGGGAATCTACCTTGCCAGTAGCCAGACTGTGGTCATGCCTTCGACGAAAAGAGAGGGGGGGTTTGTTGAACCTTCGCTATCACCCCTTTATTCTTTCTGGCAAAGAGTGGGTTTGGCCTTTGCATCCATTTATTACCCCTGTCAGTGTTTTGTCCTTTCCAAGGCGGGCCGATTTTCGTTTCACCGAAGTGGATGGTACGGCTCTGCGGCCAGCAAAAGGTCGCTCAGCACTTTCCAACGAACCAGTGCTGTGTTGATCTTTCCCGACGTGGGCTGCTTTGGCGTGTGGTGCAGGTGCTTTTTTGCCATTAGGGGGATGTCGTTTTCTCATAGCGATCCCTTGGATCCGCCAATATCTGCCAGATTGGTGGATGATTTTCTGCATTTAAAGCTTGCGATCCGGGATCAGAGGCAATCTTTTGTCATGCGCCACAGCTCGGGCAACGCGCTTGGCGCGCATTGTGGGGCGTTGTTTTCATTTCAGGAGGTCACATGGTGGCATGGGCTTGGTGTCTCGAATCCCGGGGTTTTCCGCTTGGATAGCTGTTCCCGGTCCGTCTTCACCTATAAAAAGGGAAAAGAGGGCTGTCGTTGGGCCTTCTCAAAGTTTTCTTTTCTGTAAACTGTGGAGGCGCACACAATGCCTGTTTCTTTGGGGCTTAGAGCGGAAGGACCGAGCTTTTCTCCTGCAAGTCGTCGTCGTCCTCCGGACAGTTGGGGTGACGAAGGAGCCATTGGGGGATGGCTTGCCCTCAAGAAATGAGCTCCGGAGATCGTATGGAGAGCGCACAGGAGGTCCATAGAGATCGCATGCACATATACGCTTCCCGTGTGACCTTTATGGTTCCCCTTGGGGACGTAGGGTAGGAAGTGTGCGTGGGCTCCCCATGGGTTGCGTGAATTTCTCCTCCTCCCCCGGCCCAGATCCCTGGGCTCGTCCGTCCGGGGAATCTTTTGCCATGTGAGGGGTGGCAATGGTGCGTCGCTCGCTGGTACATTGCCTTTCGACTTGGGAAATGGCTAGCTGTACACACTAGATTTGGGGGAGTGCCTTGGTATCAAGGTCTGCGAGCTTCCTTCCTACTCGTCGGAGGGCCCTTCAGTTGGGTGGTTTGGGGTAAAAACCCATCCACTCTTTCTGATTTCTCTGATATCTCGGTTGGGATGCCGAGATATCATTATTAACCGAAGCTGGTCGCAACGGTTGGGCCATGTCGTCCGCTCATTACCGGCTCGAGCTGACTGGTTCGTGGTTTGCCTGATTTGTTGGACCGGATGCCGAAGCATCACAGTCGCCCGGAGCTGCTTTGGAGCAGTTTGCCCAAGTTTTGTACCCGTTTTTATTTCATGCATTTCAATGCACTTGTAATGCCTCTCAGGCGGTTGTAATTGGTTTCAATGAAATAAAGAAAGTTTTGTTCTTTCTCTTAATTTCTGTCTCTTTTGTGCGGGAGTCATTGTTGGCAATGAATCGAGGCACGGGGATATCGTTCATTCTTGGCCGAGGATCCCGCGCTATCCGACCTAGTCGGGGCTCCTAAGCTGCCCGAATTCAGATGAGAACCTGGAGATTGTTCAGCAATGGAACATATTCCTTAACTTTGGCCGAAGCTCAGAGATTTATTACTCGACCCTGCCGAGGTTCGAAGATTTATGGCTCGGCCCTGCCGAGGTTCAGAGAACTGTTGCCCGGCCCAACCGAGGTTCGGAGAATTGTTGCTTGGCCCAACCGAGGTTCAGAGAATAATTGCTCAGCCCAGCCGAGGTTTGGAGATTTATGGCTCGGAGGGATGACTTGGTCGCCACCGAGACTCATGATGTTTGGTTCTTGTGAGATTCGGCGTGAAGCGCCAAGGCGGAACGGGTGGCGCATGGGCACGCCCGACATTTATGACTTTGGCTACTTCCAAGGGAAGCGAGTCAGCGTCAGGCGCTGACGCTCCTTCTTCTTCGTATTTTCCAAAGGCGGCCGATTTAAGGCAATTAGGAGGAGTTTCGAGGGCATTTACTCCGCGAGGGCCCGGCAGATCGGGAGGAACCTAGTTTCTAGAGAAGGAGGGGGGTTTCCGAGTAATTCGTCAATATTTACCGATATCCCTCGGGAGGGGCATGGCCCTTCGGGTCATGTGGTCGCCAGCTAAACTGGCGACACGTGGCGAATTCTCATGGGTCAGTATTTGTGACCCTACTGATCGGGATACTTGCCTGAGGAGTATAAATACGGATGAGTGGGATGCCAGCGTTCACCATCCTTTCGGTTAGCCTCTCAACAGCTCTCGACATGGCTTCTCAGGGTGGAGAGCAACTATCCAATGGATCAGGCGTAGCGAACAACGGTCGCAGGGGCTCTGAGGGGAGCCGTCCCACCGTCGTGGTTGACGGCCTGGCTTGGCATCAGCCTTCGCAAGCCACGAGCAGCTTGAGAAGGCGGTCAAGGAGTACCTCGCTATCTCCACGAGGGAGACCGAGGCCCTTTGCTGGGTTGCACACCGACAGGAGGGGGAGATTGCATCCCTCTGCCAGCGAGTCGTCGATCTGTCCCGGCGTGTGGAAGACACGGCAGCTCCCGAGGGGAGACGTTAGGCCTCTGCAAAGGCCGTTTTTCTTTCTTTCAGTACTTTTTCCTTTCCTTTTGTACTTTTCTCTTACAATTAATAAAGAAAAAGGTCTTTTTTGGCAATTTACTGTTCTCTGATGAAATCGTCGTTTAGCTTATAAAAGAGGTAAAACCGCTCACTTCTGTCTGAACTGATGGGGGACCCAGGTGTTCCTGTGGGCTTTATGCGCTAAGCCATGGTCTCATTTGCGGAGCAAGACAGGCGCTTGGGCGGTATGATACAGGGATATCATCCGGGGATTTAGCTATAGGGGGGATTCCCCAATTTTGTCTGAGGTCCGTGGGCGGCCGCATAGGGCCTGCCGAGGCCTCTAGGGATTTTCTAAAGGTGCAGACTTTGTGTCTGTTGGCGGTTTTGCACGGTGCGCATTTTTTGAACTGGCCGAAGTCCTGGGGACTGTTTGGAAGTCCTTCGGCTTTAATCGAGGTTCGCGTGCTTTTGGTTTTTGCCGAGGCTTTGCGCACTCTAGTTTTAACCGGGGCTTTAGAATTCATCGCTAGGCCCAATCGAGATTCGGAGACCTATTGTTCGGCCCTGCCGAGGTTCGGAGAATAGTAGCTCGGCCCTACCGAGGTTCGGAGAATATTGCTCGGCCCTACCGAGGTTCGGAGAATTGTTGCTCGGCCCTGCCGAGTTCGGAGAATAGTTGCTCGGCCCTGCCGAGGTTCGGATAATAGTTGCTCGGCCCTGCCGAGGTTCGGAGAATTGTTGCTCGGCCCTGCCGAGGTTCGAAGAATTTCCTGCTTGAATAGGTAACTCGGTCGTGCCGAGGATTAGTAAGCAGCATCTGTTTCTCTTCATGATTTTTGGTGATATAATTTGTGGTAATTTATGTCATGAATTATGAAACATTGTGCCGACAAAAATTTATGGAAGCGAGCCTGTAGAGGGCGTACCCTACTGGTAGTACTTGCGGAGATTGTCCGAATTCCACGTCTGAGGGATGGATCTTCCACTTAGATCTTGCAGCTTGTAGGTCCCCGGTCCGACGATCTCCGCTACTTGGTAAGGGCCTTCCCAGTTTGGGGCCAGCTTTCCTTGCTCCAGCGGTTTGGAGACAGATGCTTTCTGGAGAACGAGGTCGCTAGGCAAGAAAGCTTTCCCTTTGACTCTGGAGGCGTGGTAGCGGGCCACCCTTTGCTGATAGGCAGCCACTCTGATCTGAGCTTTCTCTCTAATCTCTTCTATCAGGTCAAGGTTGGTGCAGAGCTGCTCATCACTAGCTTCCTCCGAGTAGCTTTCCACCCGCAGAGAAGGGAGCCCTATCTCCATGGGGATGACGGCCTCTGTGCCGAAGGCCATTCGGAATGGGGTTTCGCCTGTGGGTACTCTCGGGATGGTGCGGTAGGCCCACAGGACATGGTGCAATTCGTCTGCTCACCTGCCTCAGGCCCTGGAGAGCCGAGCTTTGATCCCTTGAAGTAAGGTCCGGTTGGTTACTTCGGCTGCTCTATTGGCCTGCGGATGCCCGACCGAGGTAAGGTGGTGGTGGATCCTGTGCTCCTCGCAGAACTGGCGAAACTTCGGATTATCGAATTGCCTGCCGTTGTCAGTGATGATAGTGTGCGGGAGGCTGAAGCGGCAGATGATGACTTCCACACGAAATCCCTGGCCCGAGCCTCGGTTATTTGTGCAACTGCCTCCGCCTCGACCCATTTGGTGAAATAATCTATGGCGACAAACAAGAACTTCCGTTGCCCCATGGCGAGCGGAATGGATCGAGAATGTCCATCCCCCACTTGGCAAAGGGCCAAGCGAAGGATATGGGGACCAGGCTGGCGGAGGGGAGCCTCTGAATGCTTGAGTGCCTCTGGCATGGGTCGCAAGCTCGGACAAGGTTGTCTGCATCCTTTTGCATGGTTGGCCAATAGTAACCTTGACGCAGCACCTTGTGGCACAGGGACCGGCTCCCCAGATGGTTGCCGCAAATCCCCTCGTGCACCTCCCGAAGGGCGTAATCAGCTTCAGATGGACGGAGGCATCTGAGCAGTGGCATAGAGAAGGACCGCTTGTAGAGCTGGTCATCAATTAGCACATAGTGGATGGCTTGCAGCTTCAGCCTTCTAGCTTTCCTTCGATCGGCCGGGAGTGACCCTTCTTTGAGGTACTTCAGGATGGGGTCAACCATGATGGTTCGGCCTCAACTTGCATTACATGGTCAGCTTCCGCAATACTAGGCCTTTCCAAAGTCTCCAGGTGGAATTTTCGTTCGGCGTCCATTGATTCTGCGGTCGCCAGTCGAGACAGCAGGTCGGCACGGGCATTTTCAGATCTAGGAATCTGAATGATCTCAAATTCGGGGAAATGGAGAGTAGGCTCCGAACCTCTTGGAGATATCGGATCATGTTCGGTTCCCGGGCCTCAAACTCCCCTCGCACGTGACCTGCCACCAGCTGGGAGTCGGTGAAGGCATTCAGTTTCTCCACCTTAAGGCTATGGGCGATCCGAGACCGGCCAATAGGGCTTCATATTCAGCTTCATTATTGGAGGCGGGAAGGAGAAGCGGACGCCATATTCAAAAGTCGCCCCCTCTGGACTGGTGAGAACCAAGCCCGCACCGGAGCGATGGGCGTTGGATGACCCGTCGACATGGAGGAGCCATCGGGCCAGATTTGGTTTCTCGGGGAGTCGGGGTGGAGCCTCCTCTGGGATGGTACACTCGAGGAGGAAGTCGGCTAGCACCTGAGCTTTGATGGCCGGGCGAGGCTGAAAACGAATGTCATGCTCGCTCAGCTCGACGGCCCACTTAGTCATTCTCCCTGATGTCTTCGGACGGTGGACCACCGCCTTGATGGGTTGGTCAGTTAGGACTGTCACAGAATGCGCCTGGAAGTATGGCCGCAACTTCCGAACTGAGGTGATCAAGGCCAACACCATCTTCTCAATCCGGCTATACTTGTCTCCGCGTCACGGAGTAGCTTGCTGACATAATAAATTGGCTTCTGGACCTTGTTTTCTTCTCTGACCAGCACCGAGCAAACGGCACCTTCCGAAACAGCCAGATACAGGAATAATGTCTCCCCAGGATTTGGACTGCTGAGGAGTGGGGAAGAGCCAAGGTACTTCTTGAGATCTTCGAATGATTTTTGACACTCGGGGGTCCACTGGAAGTTCTTAGCCGACCGGAGAGTTTTGAAGAAGGGGAGGCATCTTTCGGCTGAGCGCGCCACGAAGCGGTTGAGAGCCGCTATCCTCCCGTTAGGCGCTGGACTTCTTTAATAGATGCCGGGGGCGCCATCTGCTGGAGAGCTTGGATCTTCTGGGGTTAGCTTCGATACCCCGCTGGAGACCATGAAGCCGAGAATTTCCCAGAGTTAACGCCGAAGGCGCACTTAGTCGGATTGAGCTTCATCGATACTTGCGGAGTATTGCAAAGCTCTCTGAGAGATCCGCGACGTGCTGTGATGCTTCTTTGCTCTTGACCAGCATGTCGTCGACGTATACTTCCATGTTCCGGCCGATTTGTTCTTTGAAGACCTTGTTAACAGCCTTTGGTAGGTGGCACCTGCATTTTTAAGACCGAAAGGCATAACTCGGTAATAGTAAGTACCTCGGTCGGTTATGAAGGCGGTCTTTTCTTCATCTTCGGGGCCATCCGAATCTGGTTGTAGCCGGAGTAGGCATCCATGAATGTCAATTTGATGACCCGAGGTGGCATCCACAAGTTGATCAATTCAGGGGAGGAGGAAGCTGTCCTTTGGGCATGCCTTGTTGAGGTCAGTGAAGTCGATGCAGATCCACCATTTACCGCTCGACTTCTTCACCATGATAACATTCGACAGCCAGCTTGGGTAATTCACCTCCCAATGAAGTCCGCCTTGATGAGCTTATCAACCTCTTCTTCAATAGCTCTCTGTCATTCTGGGGCAAAGCTCCTCTTCTTCTGCTTGACGGGCCGGTGCGTCATTCACGTTAAGGCGGTGGATGAGAACCTCAAGGCTGATTCCTGGCATGTCGGAGGCGGACCAGTAAAACATCAGCGTTGCTTCGAGGAAGTCGATCAGCTCTGCCGGGTTTGCCTTCCAGCAGCGACCCGATCTTTATGGTTCGGTCGGGATGAGCTTCGTCCAGCGGCACTTCCTCCAGTTCTTCGGCTGGTTCCCCTCGTTGCTCGGCGAACTCCTCCGAGCATCCAGCCCGTCAACTTTAGGCATCCTAGATTGAAGGCTGGTGACAAAACACTGCCGAGCCATAGTTTGGCTCCCTCGGACGACACCAATTCCTCACCCGGTGGGGAATTTCATAGATAGGTGTGGGATGGAGACAACGGCTTTGAGGGACATCAGGCCGGTCTCCCAAATATTGCATTGTAGGGCGACCTGAGCTTAGTTACTAGGAAGTCCGTGTGACAGTGGCCACAAGGGGCCAGGTTCCTGCCCGAACCGTTAAGGTTACGACCCCTCTAGGACGATGACGTCGCCGTGAATCCCATTAGGGTGGAATCCACAGCTCAAGGTTTTCCATGAGCAATCTCATCTTGGCAAACACATCGAGGTACAAAACATTCACAGAACTTCCACTGTCAACGAGGATCCGGCTTACATCATAGTCATTTAAATTGAGGGATACAACCAGTGCATCGTCATGGGGGAACTGTATCCCTCGGAGATCATCGTCGGAGAAGGAGAGCTCGCCCATTCCGCTTTCTTTGGCGCCGATCCTTCATCATCATTTCTAGAGCTCGAGCCATCGGCTTCCTCGATCATGTTGATGTGGCCGACAGGTGGATTCAGGAGGAGGAGGCTGCTGAAGCTCGGGCTGGCGATCACCCCCTTGTCCTGGCTCGGGTGCCCTCCTGAACTGGTTCAGTCGGCCCCGTTGAATCAGCCTTTCAATCTCATTCTTCAACTGCCAGCATTCCTCGGTGTCGTGGCCATGCTCCCGGTGTAGCGGCAGTATTTGGTGGGGTCCCTTCGGTTGGGTTCCCTCGGAGAGGAGCTGCGGGGGAGCTGGCGCTCTATCTCCATGAGAATTTGTGCCCGGGACAGTGAGCGGTGTAGCGGTCGAATCGCCTGGGCGGGCTCCGGGAGCGATTTTCGGCGGCGAGGGGGGAGCTCTTTGGCGAGAGGCGGGCTTGGCGAGGTCGGTGCCTTCGGAACCTTTAGGTTCTTTCTTCTTGCCAGCTCGGCGCGGGCAGCTCTCCGCGATTCTTCGACCCTGGCGTATTTGTCTGCCAGGGCCATCATATCGGAGAGGTTTGGGGGGTAGCTGACTTCCATCGCCAGGTAGAAGTTGCTCTCCTTCAAGACTCCCTGCCAGGCGGACATAGCCACCTCATGATTAAGGTGGTCCACCTCCAGCATGCCCTTGTTGAAACGGCCAAGGTAATTTCTCAAGGACTCCCCCTCTCTCTGCTTAACTTCGGAGAGGGAGTCAGATCTCCCGCTGGTGACGGCGGCTACTGACGAACTTGTTGGGGAGCGCGAAATACCCCAAGATCACGGCTATAGCGTATATGAGTAATGCAAAAATCTTTTACCGTTCTAATCTATGAGTATAAGATTATACCTTCAGACTTGAACGCTGGAACACTTGATTTGATTGCTCGACCTCAACCTTTTGGCCTTCCGCCGTATTCCCGAAATACCTGCTTCTCTCACAAGATGGTGGGATCTCTCTCGGCCGACCTAGGGTTTCTTGCTTTTCTTTTTTCTCAAAAGCGTTAACCCTAGCAACCAATTGAGAGGGTATTTATAGGGCTACAACAGGGACCAAATAGGCAAATATGAAAAGGACTTCCCACGTAATTAAATCTCCTAATCCTATCCCGGGTTAGGATTTAATTACGTAAATTATAATTCATTCCACTAAAGAATTATAATTGTACTCCTAATCATATTCGAATTTATATTTTCGAGCCTTAATATTAAATACTTATTATCTCCCCACGTTAAGATTACAGATATCCACCAATTAAATTTAAATACTGATAATATAATTTAATTGGCTGTTATTATCCTTGAGACTTATCCACTTAACTTATTTGACGTATCGGATTCAAAATCCACTTGCAAGATTTGATACGATCAAACTTATAAGCTTTCTCAAGGGGATATCATCAGTCCAAATTAACCGGACGTGGATTCCTTCAACTATTAATATTCACCATATATATAATGTTATTGCCCAACCCACTGAGTTTATTGACTCATATAGAATCTCACTCTATGTGTAATCAAAGCAATAATCACTACATACACGTGTCTAGAAATAGAATTTAGATTAAGAGCATAAGTAATCATAATATTCATGAGTTCTAAATTATTTTATAAAGTCAGTATAAAATAATCAACTCAACTGGGTCCTGTTCAATACACACAAGTGTACTAGCACAAATAGTTAGAATAAACCATTCCCCGTAGTCAAGACAACCTACTAAAATTTGTGCTACAGTTCTACTGATGGTGTGTCCAATTCCATCTAAAACTGTGAACAATAAACTTGTATTCCAAAAGAACCGATGATCTAGTCTTCTGTGTGTAAGCCGTACTCTACACACTAGATCAAATACTCTTTGGAAATACTAGACACATGCACATATATATAGTAATGGCACACATTGCTCAAAATGAATTCTCATTAAAAATATAAAGACATAAAGCATATCTTTTAGTCTATATCTCTATCAGAACTGGCCAATAAAAAGATGGCTCAGCTCGTCAAATGAATCAATGAAACCTGGTTTCAAGGCGTTAAACCAGGTTCGGGCAGATCCTCTGAGGGTGGAAGGAAAGGCGCGGCAGAGGATCGCATCGGATGCCCCGTGGAACATCATTATTGACCGGAAGCTACTGAGATGATCGTCCAGATCAGAAGAGCCATGGTAGGGCTCGATGGCGGGTAGCTTAACATGGGAGGGAATCACTTCCTCCATGATCCCTTTGGAGAAAGGGATGCCCTGCTCTACCTTGGGCTGAGGCGGATGGGCCTGCTTGGCGGCGTCCAGCTCCTGACGCATCTCCCAGATTTATCGATGGATCTCCTCTTCAGATGTAGAGGAGGAGCTGGGCGAGGAGAGTGCGGGGACGGCGTCGAATCATGGCGGGGACACCGGAGAGAGGGACCGGGCTCGCCGAGATCTGGGAGGATCCCTGCTGTATCCGCCTCGTGGGACTGGTTTGTCCCCTTTGGGTCAGTGTGGGGGGTCCGCGGCTCCATGCGGACCAGAAGAGGAGGTGGACGGAGAAAGGAGCTGCGGCCTCCTCATGAAGGCATGGAGCAGGGGCAGTTGCGAAGCGCTCCTGAACCAGATGGGTCAGGGCTTGGACCTGCTGGACTAGCATGGCGAACTGATCCTGGGTCACCGGGATGGCTGGCGGCGACGGGGTCTCGACTGGCGGCGGCTGCGGCGCCGTATTGCTTGTCGGATCAGGTCTTTGAGAGACGACCTGGTCCTAGGCCTCAGAGGTTGCTCTTCTCCGATTAGCCATTAGAGGGTTCTACTCCAGATCGAGATCCTTATCTCCTTTCTTTAAGTTTTAACGGGACTTGAGACCCTTCCTCTAGCGCCAACCTGTTGCCGCCGGGATCTGTCCTTCGACTCGGGCACGATCGGTCTCCTAATCTGGGCTTCCTCCTGGGCGGACCTGCACAGAAGTCCTCACGTGAGAGGCGTTAGGGGTGGCCCTCCGCGGAAGACCCTCTGACGCTCAAGTCAGTGAGGATCGACGATCAATAGAAAATGGGAAGAAGGATCTCTCTAGGGAGTCCCTCCAGAGGTGGCGATCGGGAGCTCTAGGGGAGCACCGACGAGCAGTGAAGGGGGGCAGAGAGTGAGTGGGAGTGAGAGTGAGAGTGAGCTAGTAAGCTAGGGGCTGTCAGCGCCTACCTGAGAGAATCTGGGAGTGTCGTATTTATAGGCAATCACCTGGATCTTGAGCGCCTTCTGGAAGGTTCAAAGGTTGTTAGGATACGGGGATGATTCGAATCAAGCTGTTACAAGGCCGGTGGGATCCGTATCTTGTTCGTTGAAGGATCGACGGCTGGAAGAGCCCTCTGATGGCTTGAGATCTGATGAGTGCGTAGGTCCTAAGCCGTTACTGTAGATCCTAGGCCACTCCTCGATATGATCCTTTGTTTGGGATTCTGTTACGCTAGGCCTGGGCTCTCCCGCATCGGGTTCCACGGAGGCGTGTGTCGAGCCATGGATTGCTCGAGGGCTACTCGGAGAAATGGGCTATGGGTAGCTCGGAGAAGCCGAGCTATGGGAAGCTCGTGGAAGCCGAGCTATGCGAAGCTCATGGAAGCCGAGCTACAGGTAGCTCGAGGGAGCCGAGCTAAAGGAAGCTCATGGAAGCCGAGCTACGGGAAGCTCGTGGAAGCCGAGCTACGGGAAGCTCGGGGGAAGCTGAGCTATGTGAATCTCGTGGAAGCCGAGCTATAGGTAGCTCGAGGGAGCCGAGCTATGGGAAGCTCGTGGAAGCCGAGCTACGGGAAGCTCGGGGAAGCCGAGCTATGGGAAGCTCGTGGAAGCCGAGTTATAGGTAGCTCGAGGGAGCCGAGCTACGGAAGCTCAGGGGAGCCGAGCTATGGGAAGCTCAGGGGGAGCCGAACTATAGGTAGCTTGGAGAAGCCGAGCTACGGGAAGCTCGGGGAAGCCAAGCTATGGGAAGTTCATGGAAGCCGAGCTACGGGTAGCTCGGAGAAGCCGAGCTATGGGAAGCTCGAGGGAAGCCGAGCTACGGGAAGCTCATGGAAGCCAAGCTACGGGAAGCTCATGGAAGCCGAGCTACAGGTAGCTCGAGGGAGTCGAGCTATGGGAAGCTCAGGGAAAGCCGAGCTACGGAAAGCTCGGGGGAAGTCGAGCTACGGGAAGCTCGGGGGAAGCCGAGCTATGGAAAGCTCGCAGAAGAGCCGAACTATCGGTTGCTCAACCCGTAGGATCATATTAGTTAGCTCGTTCTTTATGGGCGCAATGGGGCTGGTCCTAGTCCCTTCGCACGGCTATCAATGCAATGGCGATTTTATCCCTCAATAATTTCAAAGCCTGCCATCCATCCTCTCTGCACTCAGCTACTCCAATCTGAAGAGTTCCAAAGCATCAATGAAAAACAAGGAAGATTTGAGATGTGTGTGAGAGAGAGACCTGAGGACCTTCGACTCAAAAAATTAATTAAGCTAAGTGTGGGGATGCCGAAAAAGGCGAGGGGAGATTGATATCCGCGCGTATCTATTCTAGTACTCTTCTTCTTCTTCTAAGATATTTTATATATGCAAATATTTTAAAAGGATCGTGATGAAGAGATAGGTGACATGCACCTGTAGTCCTTGAATTTCTTACCACAAATTTAGTTGAATTGGTTCTTCCGGTAAATAAAACAGGCATAGTGTAACCCCCGGGGATATGTTTACCTAATCGCGATATTCCTGAAATGGATGATGCCAGGGACTCCCACAAGTTGCGCAAGGTGTTTGAATTTCAAATACCCTATAACAACCGGAGTCCCGAATCCCTAGACCTGAGAAATCGCAAAGTGTGTCAGCTTTAAGAGGAGGCGCATATACTTCCTTCTCATTGTCTTCGCCGCATCTACAAAGGTACGCTTTCTCCCTCTTTCAAGATGTAATCTTGTTATCTTATGTAAATCTGGGGACCTGGACGACGATTGGTGCTTTGATTGATCTGATATCTTAAGATGATTCTGATCCATAGGAAATTAAAGATTTGGAGACTGGGATCTAGATTGCTGGACATTGTAGGGTGAGCGGCATATGGATGAATTGTTGATAGGGTGAGCGGCATATAGATGAATTATTGATCTGTTTTCCTTGATTGAGGTTTATCTGTTTGGATTAGCTTCAGAGAAGTCGATGTCGATTGAGAATTCCTCCTACATTGAAACTATTATATTGATCTAAGGGGATAAGATGATTTTATCTAGTAAACAAACTCGCAAAGGCAAGAGATAAAGGTTTTACAAAGATCTCAGGTGAAAGAATAGGAAAAAGGAAAATTTGTGGACGTTACTAAAAAAATTTGCGGCAGTTTCAGCCATCTTTAAGCCTGCAAGTAATTGGAAAGCTGAGAATTCATAATTAAATTCACCTGTAACCACCAAGATTTGTCCAAGCTTTATCGCTGATATTCATGGTGTTTGGATTGTGGAAGTACATTGCCATATGCAATTATTTTTAGGTTTATATAGATAGAGCCACCTTGAAGGCATTATACCCCCTATTTCGGGTGAAACAGGGGAACTGCTGGGAGAAGGAATCAGAATGGGCCGGCTGGGCTATTATCTGTGGGCCTGTTGGGCCAGTCGAGAGCCATTTTTGGAGCCACTGTTTGGGCCCTGTAATGGGCCGAGAATGATAAAATAATTATATGGCTCGAATCAGGATTGATTCTAGTTTCTGGGGATAATTTTGCTTCCCCATTTGGTGTACATTGAGAGATATTCGAGCCCAAAGTTGGGCCCGTGAAGTGGTCTGGGTAGAATCTTAAGAGTCACTTTATTATTCAAATTTTAGAAACTTAATTATGTAAAATGATTGTAGGCCCAGGTGTCCAAATAGCTGGGTTATCAATTGGGAATTTGCGTACTGAGGTAAGTAAGCCAAGTATTATAATTTTATAAATTATTTAATGCATAAATTATGAATTTATAATTAGATGCATATTTATGAGATGTGAAAATGAAGTTTCATTTATATTGAATTAATAAATAGTGCCATAAATTACAAATAAGCATTTGTTATGACTATTATAGCAGATAATATTTTGCAAGATATGGCTTATATGTGTATATACAAAATTATAATTATGTTAATCTTGCAAAATTTTGTTGGTACTATCGAGATGATAATATGTAATTATGATAATAACATTGAAATTATGTGTATGTATCGCCGCGGTTCTCATATGATATGAAATGCCAAGTGATACGTGACCCATCCTTCATAGGGAAAGATATGTGGGGGACATACATATGTAAGACATGTTCTGATCGATTGTGATATGGCATAACACTGGTATCAGGACACTTCTCTTAGGGGACATTTAAGAGTGATACAATAGATGGTGTTGTAGAGTCGTGGACACATAAGAAAACAATGAATGTATAAACAGTAATTTGTTTACATTGCATATTCTAGTATTTATTGTTTAATTAAACTTTCAAATTATTTTGAGCTGATGATATGAATGTGTTGATAGCATAATAAATGTATTTGAAATTGAAAGTTTTTATAAAAATGTGATTTGAGAATATCTTGATATGATATGATAAGATATGATAATTTGAAACTGTATTAGACTTACTTATTGAGTGTGAGCTTATATAATTCTCACAGGTAGAAGTTTTTAGCAATTAATAAGTGTAACTCAACAAAAGAAACATTGAATTGCAGAGACTATATATGAGGTGCATTATGGAACTATTACCTGAAAGGTGAAATAACATTGTTATTAATTAAACTCCAACTTTACCAAGATTGTGGCATGTTAAGATTTGACTAGAGTTAGGGTAGGTTTACCTCTGCTATGTTGCTCAAAAAACGCATAAGGAACCTTCCTAGCAAAAGAAAGAAATGGTTGGATGAGAGAGAGCTGCCATTCTTTTCTTCTCACCTTTTTCAAATCGCATAAATATTATTTTTTATGCTTTGTCTTCAAATATTTGCTTCTTAAGAAAGATAGAATAGTCTTGTGATTTAATTGAAGCAAGAGAAACGTAGGACCAACTCGAAAGTGGAACGTTTTAGTCTTTATGCGAATCATAAAACAACATGATTTATTCGTCTTACTCTTGAGAGCTCGAGTGCAATATACTGGGCTTGGCAACCCTAGTCCACCAGTGGCGCGCCTAACCAAGCGTCACTCGACTCTTCCGTGTAGCCTCCACCTAAATGCCAAGCTGGCTTTTGTGAAACGAATTTGTGAGAGAGCGATTTGAAGAAGATTTCCACGCGCACTCAGTCCATTACGATTGCTTGTTACGCTGCACGCACGCCTACGGTGGCGACAGAACACCATCAATATAGCAGGGCTCCACTGGTAAATTGCCTGACAAAGGACCCATGCTTCTCTTCACATATATTCTTTTCCTCCCGTTCGCCAGCGAACCTTTTACCTACCTTGCCTTTGGCATTCGAAGTGCAGTCGATCCCCTCCTCGTCCATTCCAGAAGCAACAAACCAGCCCTCCATTCCCTTCTATCAATCCCCGTCCATAAATAACTCGGCTCCTCCGCATCCCTTCTCGTCAACTCCTCCTCCTTCGCCACAACCATGGACATGATCATTGCAAAGAAAAGGAAAGAAAAAAAACGAAAAGAAGGAAAAGAAAAGGAGGGCACTCCCGACAGAGAAGAAAGGGAAGAGAGAACGAAGTAGAGAGAGAAGGAGAGTATTGATACCAATGGCGAAATCAAGAGGAGGAGGAGGAGGAGAGGTGATTGATAATGCGAGACAGCCCCTGCTTACCCGGAAGGCGTCGTACGCGCGGTGCCTCTCTCACGCCGGCGACGAGCTCAAGAGCTTCCGGTCGTGCCTCCGCTGGCTCTGCGTCGACCAGTCCAACGCCCCCCGCACCGTCGTCTCCTGGGCCCTCTTCCTCCTCCTTGGCCTCTTCGTCCCCGCCGCTCCCACTTCCTCTTGATCTACTCCCCCGCCCGCCGCCCCTACGATCTCGCGGTCCAGCTCTCGCTGACGGTTGTCTCCGCCCTCTCCTACTTCTGCCTCTCCACCTTCCACCGCCGCTACGGTCTCCGCCGCTTCCTCTTCCTCGACAAGCTGGTCGGCGAGAGCGAGCGCGTCCGCCTGGGCTACACCCTCCAGCTCAACCGATCCTTCCTCCTCCTCGCCGTCTTCGTCATGCCCTCCTTCGCCGGCGACGTCGCCTACAAGATCTGGTGGTACGCCACCGGCGCCGGAAGAGTCCCGGACTATCTGATCTTGTTCGGCAGGCGAGGGAGCGCGTGGGCGAGCGACGCGGTGGCCTGCGCGCTGGAACTGGCGTCGTGGATGTACCGGATGGCGATATTCTTCTTCGTGTGCGGCTCTTCAGGCTGATTTGTTATCTCCAGATACTGCGGCTGCAGGACTTCGCGGCGGTCTTTCGAGAGGAGTCGGATGTCGCCGCCGTGTTGAGGGAGCATTTGAGGATAAGGAGGCAGCTCAGAATTATCAGCCACCGATATAGGGCTTTTATTCTGTCCTCCCTTGTTCTGGTCTCGGCCAGCAATTTCGCGTCGCTGCTTCTCACCACCGGCCACCACCATGCCGAGGCCAACATCGCCAATGCCGGCGAGCTCGCCGTAAGCGTTTGATAAATCTCTTTCTCATGATCAAAAACATGATGGACGACTATTTTCTCCACTTCTTAGTCGATACATACTTCTCTCTCACCTTAATTACTTCATTGATTTACTGAGTTCTGGCAAACCTTGATGCTATAGCAATTGAAGGCTCTGCTGAGGCATTCGATGAAAATGGAATGCAAACCTTATGGTATCATGGCCTTCCTTAATTCTGCTTTTTTTTTTTTTTTTTTTTTCCACTCTCGGACTTTGATCCTCTTCATGACCTATCTTAAAAATACCCTCATCTTCAACATTAGGAGTGCAAAACAATGAGCGTTCTGTGCGGAGTTTCACTTTATTGCTGCAAAGGCCACACCAGTAGGAGACTTTAATTATGCCAAGAGAACAGGAGAATTTAAACTAGACTTCAATACAAGCTAAATGTGTCTGCGATCGATGCCTTAAATCTCTAACCAAGAGAAGCAATATTCTACAGAGACGAATTCCACCATTGATGCTGCAGTAAATTTATCATTAAACTTTTGAATTAATCAAATTGCCACTTGCAATCTTGCAGCTTTGCTCAATTGGGCTTATGACCGGACTGCTCATATGCCTGCATTGCGCTGCGAAGATACTCACAAGGCCCAAGCGATTACAAGTCATGCTACAACATGGCACGTTTTGGCCACCGTAGAATCCTTTGGCACAGACACTGAGGACCCTGTTTCAGAAACATCTGCAAGTGTCTATCCAATGAACGATTCTGGAGGCGAGTCCGACGAAGAAGAGGCTAGAGATGAGGATGAGTTGGATGACGAGAAGCTCATGGCATCTCATGTCAACAGCATTTCCTTTCAGAAAAGACATGCACTAGGTGAGCACTCATATATTGTGCTAGTTTTACCAGCTACGTGGGCATATTGCTAGATATATTGTTTCTGATCCTTTTGCCCTCTGTTCAGTGACATATTTAGAGAACAACAGAGCAGGGATCACTGTATTCGGCTTTGCGGTGGACAGATCTTGGCTGCATGGCTTATTTATGATTGAATTTTCTCTTGTTCTGTGGTTGTTGGGCAAGACAGTTGGGATCTCTTAGTGCCACTATGGTAAACTCCCTTTTTTTTTTTCTCGATTCGTTCTTTTGGATGTATTCTCACCCTCCTTGTGTGCACAAAAGAGTACGTATAGGGGTTTTCAGTGTAATGAGTCATGTGATTTGTAGTATCATGTAATGTATGCCTGAGTATTTCCCAAGGAGTAGGATTACTCCTGATATCTTATGCTTCGTTGATTGATTTATAGACTATATCTCTTATCACTTGTCACACAAGCTGTAAATTAAGCTAGCCAGCAGTTTTGAATCTTGTAGCATAAATTACAAATCCAATAAGATTGGAATAAGTGGTACTCAAATGGTAAAAGAACTCGAGATAAGATATGGGTGTGGCAAGGTGGTGGTTTCACGTATTTGTAGTTTTTCACCTTTTTGCATGTTCACCTGCCAGGAGTGACGTGCTGGGACTAAAATGATTTTTTCCTTGAAAATGCCGAAATTAAGACAAAGTATAAAGGTCAATCAATGTTGACATATGGTCCCAAAAAGGATATGCATAGATCCATCTTTGGATTACAGGATAAATTATAATGGTGAACAAGTTGAATTAACCTTTTTAGGTTGCATTTGATGCATCACCAGTAATTTTAAATGGTAATATAAATTGCTTATAAGATAAATTATTACTTAATAGATTATCAGTAATGTTGATTACTGTTTTGATATGCACAGGTAATGCTACAGTAATATTGATTACTATGTTTAGTATGATAAATAGATCACTACAAAAAAATACTGAAATAGCGACGCAAATTTAGCGACGCAATTATGCGTCGCTAAATTGCGACCACTTTGCGACGCCTCTGTGACAAAAAAATATTGCAACGCCTTAGCGACGCATTAGCGACTCAATTAACCAAAAATTAAAAAAAAATAATTTTTTATTTAGCGACGCAAATAATGCATCGTAATATTTTTAAATTAATTTTTTATAAAATATAAATATCAAAAAAAAATATTGCAATGCAACACAGTGCGTCCCAATATTTTAAAAAAAATTAAATATGTTAAATAGCGACGCATTAGCGACGCAATAAATCAAAAAATTAGAAAATTATTTTTAATTTAGCGACGCACCAATTGCATCGCAAATAATTTAAATGAATTAATTTTATAAAATATAAAAATTAGAAAAAAATTACGATGCAAATCAGTGCGTCGCAATATTTTTAAAAAAATTAAATATTTAAATAGCGACGCATAGCACGCAATAAACCAAAAAAAAAAAAAATTATTTTTAATTTAGCGATGCACCATGCGTCGCAAATTTAAATAAAATTAAATTTTATAAAGTATAAATATTAGGAAAAAATATTGCAACGCAACTCAGTGCGTCGCAATATTTTAAAAAAATTAAATATATTAAATAGCGATGCATTAGCGATGGAATAAACCAGTAAATTAGAAAAAATATTTTTTTTTAATGATGCAATAACTGCATCACAATTATTTTAAATAAAATTAAATTTTATAAAGTATAAATATGAGAAAAAATAATTGTGACGTAATACAGTGCGTGCAATGTTTTTAAAAAATTAATTATGTTAAATAGCAATACATTAGCGACGCAATAAAACCAAAAAATTAATTAGGAAACTTATGTTTTAATTTAGCGACGCACTTGTTGCGTCGTAATTATTATAAATAAAATTAATTTTATATATATAATTATCATATTAAAAAATTACGATGCAACCCTTTGCATCGCAATGTATTTAAAAAAATTAATTATGTTAAATAGCGATCGGTCCAAAATCGATCGTGATTGATCAGAATAAGGGCTTGGATCGATCGCAACCCTCGGATCATCTTGATCGGACGATCGCCATGGTTCGAGATCGATCGTGGCCGATCGGGATCAGGGCTTGGATCGATCGCAACCGTCGGATCGTCAGCGATCTCGGACCGTCGCATCGGTCTGGGATCGTCGGGATGAGGGCTTGGATCGATCGCAACCGTCGATCGTCGCCGATCGGACCGAACGCCATGGTCCGAGATCGGTCGTGATCGGGATCACGGCTTGGATCGATCGCAACCGTCGATTGTCGCCTATCGATCGATCGCGACAGTCTGAGATCGTTGATCGCCGACCGGGATCGATCAGGGCTTCGTCGATGGCAACCATCGGATCAACGCCGATCGGTGCGATCGCCACGTCCGAGATCGGTCATGGATGATCGGGATCAGGGCTTGGATCGATCGCAATCGTCAGATCATCGCCGATCAGACCGATCGCCACGGTCCGAGATCAGTCGTGGCCGATCGGGATAGGGCTTGGTTCGATCGCAACCGTCGTTCGTCAGCGATCTCGAACCGATCGCAACGGTCCGGATCGGTCGTGGCCGATCAGGATCAGGGCTTGGATCCATCGTAATCGTCGGATCATCGCCGATCGGATCGATCGCCGTGGTCCGAGATCGGTCATGACGGATCAGGATCAGGGCTTGGAGCGATGGCAACCATCGGATCGACGCCGATCGTCTGATCACCACGGTCCTAGATCGGTCGTGGGACGATCGGGCATGCTTGGATCAATCGCAACCGTCGGATCGCCAGCGATCTTGGACCGATCGCAACGGTCCGAGGATCGTGGGCCGATCGGGATCA